>JADRCD010219676.1:0-13261 GCA_019843815.1 Montemys delectorum
CCCACCCTTCAAGCTCTCCCAGCCCTCCAGCCTCTCACTTCTCACTCTCTTCAGTACCTTCTGTCCCAAATGCTAGGTAATTATTGTTATTCTCAAAAACAACTCTACGGTTTGAGAGCAACAAAAACCAGAGCAGGGGAAAAGCATCAGGTCCCTGGGGTTAAAGACCTCAATCCATCATATCTCCGCCTCATAACACCTCGTCTCTAAAGATGATGTAACCCACAGAAGTTAGCTTACCTCCCTAGAGTGGATTATTATGGCCTAAAACCTTATAAAGGCAACGAATAAGTACCTAGCTGTGCAGCCTGAGGACCTGAGTTCAGTCCTGGAAACCCACAAAAAGGCCACATATGGTAGTGTGAGTGCCTGGGATCCTAGACAGCCTACAGGAAATGGGAGGCAGAGGTCCTCTGAAGCTCAGAGCCAGCTAGCCTGGTATAGGCAGTAACAAGGAGACCCTAGCTCTAAACATGTCAAGAGATGAGGACCAAACCCTGAAGGCTGTCCTCTGGCTTCCACCTGCAAGTCACAGCACACCTGACCCTCACTCACTACATAGACGCATGAAAACATATACACAGACAAATGCACAAATTATGATTATCCAAGAATGGGATCTTATACCCATGATCCTACATATACCCTGAGACGTGAGAGACCCTGTCTCAAAAAATAACAAATAATAAGTGTTGGTCAACATAAACATGACCTTCTTGAGCATGAGACCCCCCTGTGCTCCTTTGTGCTCATATGCCAAATCCCAGACAGCACCTTACATGAATAGATGCTTGGTAACATTAAATGAGTGGAATGTTTCCTTAGGAAAGTCTGGTATTTCTTGCAGGAGACTGAATACCTCAGTGACATCTACTGAGGACTGACTGTAAATAAAATGCAGAATTAAGAGTGCTAATTACTGGTAATTAAACATAAATCATTATGGAGACTCTCATATACCTACTGTTTTTATTTCTAGGAAGCTACCACAATTATGTTCATTGTATTCTCCCAAGATTCCCATCAGGAGATGGCACAAACTTTTAAAGAAAGTTGTTTACTCAACAAGCCAAGCTCATCTCTGCTCAGGACTATTGTCATTCCCATTGTCCTCTGGCCATGGATATCTTCTTAATTCATTCAACTCACCCCTCTCCTTTAATGTCACCTATTTGCCGCTCAAAGTCTCTCCACATATACTTGCCAAGCCACCCATACACTAATCTCTTAGTGTGTGGTCTGGTGCTTAAGATCGAATCCTGGGCCTCACAACTCTACTAAACACTTCTCCACTGAGTTACACCCCCAAGCCTAAGTTAATCAAGGTTAAGCCTGAGTAGTACTTACAGAACATGTGTGTGTATCTGCTACTGACAAATATTAATAATAAAATCGGAGCAAAACGACAACAGTGCCTGGGACAAAATAGGCCGGCAATACGTTTTGCTAGTTTTGTTTCGGGGGCGGGGGGGATGGAATGGGGGGTAGTGCTTAGTTAAGTAAAGCTAGTCTCTAAATAACCAAAACTGCATCTTCTCGCTACAACGCAGACTCTCAAAGGAATGCTGCCATCTTTTCTGTTTTCGCTTTCTGAACCAGACCCACTGCTTAGCCTTGAATCTGCACCAATATTCTAGCCTGTTTCTTCAACAGCCAGCTCGGATGCAGAACAGCTTGAAGATTAAGAGACAGCTTGGCGGTGAAGCAGGCACGGATGGAAGGGGGAGTGGCAGGGGCCTGGGTCTTTACAGCGCCACCTCTACGAAGGGACAGGATCTTAACCACGCTGGGGACCGCGGAAACCCCGGAATCGACGGTGTGTGCGTGTGTTGGGAGTTGGTGTCTTTCATTCCCTTTCCCACGCCAGAATTCAACGTATGCGTTCGTTAAGCGAAAGGGATCCATACTACATCAATCGCCTCTTCCCAAGCTCAAGTTTCGCTCGCTCCCCAGCCCCCGAGAGTACCCTTCCCGGCCAGCTCACCCGCCGACTGCTCAGCCGAGGGCCCCAGTCCGCCTCCTGAGCCCGCGCTTCCGCCGCACGCCGCGACAACGCCGGCGCCCGGCGCTAGGAAGGACCCCGAGCGCGTCGCCGGACCGCCTCGCCTCGGAGGACAGCCCTCTGCCTAAGGAACAGCTTCGAAGAATGCTGGCCTCGGAGACAGAAACGGGAAAGGCCAACTTGTTGGTCCTTAAAACTAAGCGTGAACTGCTCCAGAAAAAAACAAGGCCGGAGGATTCACGGATCTGATCAGGCGCCTTGGGACAGCCGGAAGGGAGGGCCTTCGGGCTGGTCACGTGGACAGGCACTGCCGCCGTTGCTAGGCAACAACCGCTGTTGGCAGGGCGATGCTCTAAGGTGTTCTAACAGATTGGGGGTTTCTCAAAAGAAAGCAAAGGGTCCAAGACTGGGGCTGCTGGGTGAGGGTTTGGGGACAGTAAAGGCGATTACTCTAGTCATTCTATAATTGGAGAAGGCTTAGAACTCGACAGGGAAGTGGGCCGGGTGGCGAGAGTCTGTAGTTTCTATTGCTCCGGAGGCTAAGCCTAGAGGAAAGATCATGATGAACTCAGAAATTTTGGAGAGAACAAACTAGGCTACATAGCGAGATCTTCCAACCCCAAAATATTGAATAGGATCTGAGGTACTTGAGTACAGTTGTTGGCTGACTAACACAGCCCACTTCTTGGCGTTCCATTTCCCATCATTGGGGTCGGGGATGGCTGTGGATTTATTTGCTTGCGGACCAGTTCATTTTCTGCCCTAGGGCTGATCATGAGTGAACTATGATATCTAGCTCCAGCTCACCGGGATTCTGAGGTGGAAAGAGGTATCATAAGTAAATGTCAGAACCCAGACGGGAACACATAGATTCCTATGAAAACAGCCCCATCGGACACATGCCAGGAGGCGACAGAACTGCGGTGGTAGGACTGGAGATAATGCCTACACACTACACATTTGCCGGCAGCCCTGCGCTGCTCAGGGACTTGGGGATGGAGGCCACTGAGCTTTTCCCCTTCCGACACTTCTCAACTTCCTGCTTTTTCATTGCTTTTGGTTTAGGTGATTTTTTTTTTCCATTAAAAACATTTAGTGAAGTGTGAAATTTTGTCCTTGAGCTGGAGTAGATAACAAAAGAAGCCTTTCTGTCTCTCTGTCTCTCCCTCCCTCTCTCCCTCTCCTCCCCCACCCCGTGTGTGTGTGTGTGTGTGTTGTGGTTTTGTGTTTTGCTGGGGCTCAAACCCAAGGCTTTCCCATTCACAAGGCAAAGTCCTACCGCTGAGCCAGCCCTTAGTGTCTAAAATACTGTTAGAAGCAGAGAACAAAGTCAAGACTTCAAACTGGAAACCTTTCTGTTTTGTTCTCAGTGAGAAGCCTTGAATACATTTTCATCACGAAATTCCATTTTACCTGTAAAAGAGGAAACTAGGTTTTTTTGGTTTTTTGTTTTTTGTTTTAACACTCCAGGATAAGTATCAGATTGCTTTGGGTCATTTCACATTCTGGCAAAGAATCCCAGGGCATAATCTTTACTCTGACTCTGGACCTCTGCTGACATGCATTCTTCTTGCCTTCTCAGGCCCTAGCCATGGAGAAGAACGATGTAATCAACTTCAAGGCTCTGGAGAAAGAGCTGCAGGCTGCCCTCGCTGCTGATGAGAAGTACAAAAGGGAGAATGCTGCCAAGTTACGGGCAGTTGAGCAAAGGGTGCCTTCCTATGAGGAGTTCAGGTTGGCTTGCAGCTAGTTTTCTCAGGCCCTCCTGTCATGGGAGGCTACAGAACTTAAAAGCAAGCAATCTAGATTCAGATCATTCTGGGCTTCTGTCATGCCCCCACCCTCCGCTACTTGATGATCTTACTCAAGCTCCTTAACTTATCTGAGACTTAATTCTGTCTGTAAGAGGGAGGAACGGTTGCTATCTTTCCGATATCTATGCTGTGGCTGCTGTCGTTGCCCTACTTCCTGTCAACAAGTGCAGCCAAGTAGTTGCCCCCTACACACAGGGAATCACTAAGCTCATTCCCCAACTCTCTCTTTGACCCAGAGGTATTGTTCTTGCATCACACCTGAAGCCTCTGGAACAAAAGGACAAGATGGGAGGAAGGAGATTTGTGCCTTGGAACTGTCACACTACTCAGGAAAAGACTCCTCAAGATGTGGTCACTGAAATGCCCCAGGTAGGTGTGGGCCAGCCTCTTTAGCCCAGCAGGATTTCTCTGTGTTAAAGCTATGACCCTGGGGATGGAGAGATGGCTCAGTGCGTAAGAGCACTGACTGCTCTTCAAGAGGTCCTGAGTTCAAATCCCAGCAACCACACGGTGGCTCACAACCATCCATAATGAGATCTGATGCCCTCTCCTGGTGCGTCTGAAGACAGCTACAGTGTACTTACATATAACAATAAATAAATATTTATTAAAAAAAAAAGCTATGACCCTGTCTTCTTACAACCCATACCTCTTCCTTATGTCTCATGAAAGCCAACAGAAACACACACACACACACACACACACACACACACACACACACACACACACCAATCCCAGAACAGCAATCAGAAGATGGTACTGAGTTGAGACATGCGCAACAGTCCTTTAACATTCCTTGCCAGGTCAGGTGGACACTATAATGACCCTGGGGTAGTACTGGAGAGGGACCCGGCCTGTCAGACTTTCGACACTTATTTTGAGTTTCTTTTTTTCCTTCCAGAGATTTATTGTACTCTATTTTTCTCAGAGCAAGCTCTGACTCACTCTAAAAGGCCAAGAGCTATGTTTCCTTTCTCAGGAGGAAACCCCAGTACAAAGAAGAACTTCAGATCTTAGCCTGGATTCCTTTGGCCCACCCTCCCTCTTTCCTCCTCCCTCCCCAGCTCCCTCATCTGAAAATGAGGCCGCAGAGTCCAGCCTTCCCTGAGCTCAGAGAACAGTTGCAATGCTAACATGAAAACTCATAGCTCCCCACCCCCATCGCAGTTGCAGAGCCTGGAGAAGAGCTCTGAACCTGTTTCCCTTTGAAATGCAGGAGAATTCACCCTTTCAGCCCGACACCTCTGCAGAATTTTACCGTGATTGGCGGCGACACTTAAGAAGTGGACCAGAGCGCTACCAAGCCCTGCTTCAGCTTGGGGGGCCCAAGCTGGGCCACCTCTTCCAGATGGATGTGGGCTTTGGACTTCTTGGGGAGCTGCTGATGGCATTGGCTGAGCATGTGAGGCCGAGCGACCGGACGGCAGTGCTAGGGATTCTGCACAGCCTGGCTAACACTGGACGATTCACCTTGAACCTGAGCCTGCTGAGCCATGCGGAGCGAGAGAGCTGTCAGTGCCTGTTTCAGAAGTTGCAGGCCATGGGCACCACCAGTCCCATGCAGGAGGGCCTCAGTCTGGAGGAGCCATCTGCTGGGCTACGGGGAGAAGAAGGGCTCCTAAAGGAGCTGCTAGGACTGTATGGGGTCTGTTGATAGGACTGGCTGCCCTCGGCATTCCTCAATGGTCTCAGAAGGCATTTTAAAAAGGCATTTTATGTTATGTGTATGAGTGTTTTTCCTACATGTATGTATCTATGTATGAATGCATGTCCACCATGTGGGTACCCAATGCCTGGGTGTTGGAGCCTCTGGAAGTGTAATTACAAACGGTTGTGAGCTGCCATGTGGGTGCTGGAGTCAAACCCAGGTGCCCTGGAAGAGGAACCAGTGCTCTTAATCAGTGAGCCATCTCTCCAGCCATCTCCCCCTTGGAAGGAATTCTGTGGTGTTTCCTGCAGAACTGTTGGAAGAATGCATGTGAGAAAACCACAGCACTTCCTTTTTAAGCAATGGACTTTTGCACTTCTCCAACCCATAATTTGATCTGTGTGGATCCCCAGGATAGCCAACGGCTCAGCTGGCTGAGAGTGTTCTGCTACCTGCCCCTCAAGCCTGCCATGCCCCTAATGACAGATAAGCGCTGATCATAACTCCTAACCAGAATATTTATAACCCAGAGCCAGTGAATGAACAGCTAATGAACAGGGAGTGAATGCCCCTTCATTGGAGATGCAGAATTTCCCACGGGCACTTAGTTCTTCCACAGGTTGAACCTGGGAAACCCCCAAGCCTTTGGCTCAGGTCTGGCTAGCATCCCCAGATGGCCAGCTGTTCGAGCAAAGGTTTCCACTATCTCTCAGATGGATGAAAGGATGTTCTCTTAGGCAGGCAGGGCAGAGGGTGCTTCCAGCTCATTCTAGATTCCCTTGACCCATTTTTGGGTAACTGCCAGTGTTCTAGAAAGGTGAGAGTGCTAAGTTCTAGAATGATTTTCCCTCAAGATCGGGCCTGGCGCATTAGTAACAGCATCTTGTACTTCAGCTGGGAATAAATTACCTCACCCTCAGCTCTCTCCTCTGCAGTTGATTGCCCCTTTTCCTGACTGTTTGACCCTTTATCTAGTGACCTCTCAGCAATGGTTTCTAAAACGTCATAGGTCTTGGGCACCTTGATTTTTTGCCCTGACTCTCCCAAGACCCTCCTTCCTACAAGCATGAGTTTGGCCCATACTACCATGTTCCTGTGGGCCTGGGGCAGTCTCCAGGCCTTTGAAATTGTGGAGAAGGAGAACATTTTTCAAAGGACACCTTGCCCTGCTTTTCTGGTGTTTGATAATGCTGCCTACCTGGCTGACATGAGCTTTGAGCTCCCTTGTCACTGCAAACCTGAGGATGTTTCTGCTGTGGTCTGGTATTACCAAAAGCAGCTGGGGAGCAGCAATATCACAGTGCTTACAGACTTCGATGGGCGGTTGCTTATGAAGGATGCTCACCACATTCGAGTAGGCAGCAGTATGCTGGTGCGCTTCAGCATCCGCATGTTCAGCCTGTTGGTTTTCCGGGCCCAGCCAGAGGACACAGGCCTATATTTTTGTGGCACCCGCAAAGGGGACTATTTTTATGCCTATGATGTGGACATCCAAAGCAATAAAGAAATAGTGGCCAGTTTCAAGGACATGGGCCAGGAGCCATTGCCAGATGAGTACTACGAGGATCTCCATGTCTTTACTACCTTCTGGGAGTGGACCCCCTGTGATCGCTGTGGGATACGTGGGGAACAGTGGCGCTTTGGACTCTGCTACTTGCAGAGTCCTGACCTCTCGCCTCGATACACTAATACTCTGCCCAATGTAGTGTCCTGTGGCTCTCAGGCTGTGCCATGGAAACTGCAAGTCAAGACCAAGTATCACACACCTGAGCTGCTGATTCAGAGCTGCCTAGTGCCCTGTAAGAATGAGACGAAGACCCAGGGTCTACTGGCAATCTACAACTACGTGTCCAAACTGGGCAACCGGCCCTGGCTGCCTCAGGTTCCCATTCAATTCCATCAGCAGAGACTAGGTCATGGCCTCATCATCTCCTGTCCCGGGGCCCGACCAGAGCATGCTGTGGCCTGGGACAAGGACAATCGGCCTCTCTACCGAGCCCAGTACCTACAAGGTGTGAACAGATCCATGAGAGTTTTCATCGACCACGGCAACCATCTCCACATCCGATTCACCCAGCTGAGTGACCGAGGGATCTATTACTGCTGGCGGCAAGGGTTGAAAATCGCTGGCTTCCGGTTGGGCATAGTATCTCGAGGGCGCTACCCAGCCTCACTCTCAGACCCAGAGACTCGAACAGCTCTGGAGCTCACCCTGATAAGCTATCTGCTCATCATCGTAGTCTTCATCATCATTCACCTCTGTCGTTGCTGTTGCCAATCTCGCTGTTGTCCCAATTTCTCTGCCCAAACCCTTCTCCAGTTGTGACGTCCAGTCGTGTTACAATATGTTTGTTAAATGATACCAGACGCTTCTGGTGGGCACCATGGGCTGGGACATGTGACAGGGTGACGAACGAGTCTATTAGTTACAGCCTGCCTCCCAGTTTCATGGGAGAAGCCCAAGTCTAATCTGGGAAGTGGAAGGAGCCTGAGGCAGGTCAGAGGTTGGAGTCAGGAGGGAAGTGACCAGGTACACGAGCCTTGTCAGTTCACACTCGGGTCACAAGAGGAAGTGAACTGATCCTTCAGATCCCCTGTAAGTGCTGTTGACAAAGGGGGTGCTTTGATGTTGAAGACTATCATGGGGTCCTGGTTGAACTGGATGGAGGTGGGATGGAGTAGAAAGAAAAGTGGAGGGAGCTGGCCTGTGTCATCCCCTGCTTCCTATGGTTCCGAGGCTAGCAGAGTGGCAGGTAGGTAGGAAGATGGAGGTAAGGGAGGGGAAAGTGGAAATCAAGCACAGGAATTTCTTGAATGATGGCACCCAGGCTGGGGGATTGGGGCTGAGTCGAGGAGTTGGAGCAAAGGCCAGGGCGGGGCCCCTGGTCTCTGTGGGAGGTGGATTTGATAGGCAGCTGCTGCTCTGGAAGGTTAGGCTCGCAAGACTGTCTGTGATAATGAGCAAGTTGGGTCTTGTCTGTCTTCACCCCATCTTCTGAACAAATCAGAGCCACTCTGAGGAAGCCTATGGCACATGTTTTTATTTCTGCCCAGTGAGTAAAAGTGACAGTACTGCTCAGAAGGTTAGCAGAGGTGGCAAGGAGTAGAGTGGGGTGGGGGGGACGATGTCCTGGGAAGAGGGAGGGAGGGGAGAGAAGGACAACTGAGCGGACACCTTCAGCTCAATTCCTTCTCCATCTGCCCACCAATCAGCTTCAGAGAAGATGCTCTAATATGAAGGCACTTGCCTCCAGGCTGCCTGAACACAACGTGCCTCGGTTTCCCCAAACTTTCAAATAGGATGCTATCTAAATAGATGATATTACATCTGTGCATAAGAAAGGGAATGGGGCCCTGGTCTTGGAGAACAACTGCTAGTCATTGCAGGGATGGAGAACATTGGAAGCATAGTCGTGGGTTCTGGGTTGAGAAGCAGCAGTCACAGGGTGAGGTGACCGAGCAGATGGGGACTGTGCAGCCAGGAACAGACCTTCGAGACTGAGACACATCTGTACCCTGCCCAGTGGATGAAGTCCCTCTCTCCCGTTTCAGTGTCTTCGGAAGAACAGGTCATTTCCTTGATTCGCAGGATTCAGAGCCAAGTGTAACCGGTTGCCTCCAACTTCCAGCTCCAGTGTCCAAATGATCTCTACCGGTGCCACCTCTACTGGCACCTCTGCTGCCTGAGCGGGGGAGCCTTCCTGCACTCCACCTCTCTGCACCCACACTTAGGGACCAGCCAGGGAGCCCTCTCTACACCATCCAGTACACCTCCCTCTCCACTTATGCCATAGATCCTGCCAAGTGCTGAGAACCAAGTTTCCAAATGCTCATGGGCAGTCAACCTGCAGGGCTGCTCAGTAGGGCTGACACGAGTGGGTCATCACTCTGGAGGACGGCCTTAGTGGCCATTCCAGGTAGCAGGTCTGTCCTACCCACTCCTAGATCATCAAGGCTATTTGGGATGCATAGGTCTCTCTGGCTAGAGAGACTTTGCCTCGGGGACTTTTCCTTTCTGTTTGGATTTTCGTCTTGCTCCAGCAGCCTGTGGAAACTCAAAGTCCAGTTCCCAGAGACCTCTCGCTCTGGCAACAGTTTCCATAACAACAAGGATAAAGGAAGTGATTTGTTAAGTCTTCCTGCTTTGCACATCTTTCCTCTTCCCTTCCAATTCTAACCCAGCGATGGTCCCCTCCCCTCCTGACTGCCCCTTTGGGGTGAGTATCCTGTTAGTTGGAGGTGCAGGGTATGTTCCATCCATGAGGCCCCGCACTGACTGAGCCTTGGTCAGCACACGGGTATACAAATGGAAGGAAGGAGAGCACTGGTGTGGATGGGAATTGGGTTTGGCAAACACGACTATCTGAGGAGGAGCTTTGGGCCCTCATACTGTATGGCAAGGGCCACCAGGTGGGCACACCTCACATCACATCCTTGTGCTCCTGCTTCGACTCCTTAATGACCTGCAGGGACAGGGAAGGTGCACAGCGCAGGGTTAGGGGCTCAAATAATCCCAGACCCAGTTTGCTAGGCTGTGCAAACTGAGGCAAGCCCCTGACTGCCCTGGATCTGTCTTCCCTGGACTATCACTGTGATTGCCTCATGTTGTAGTCAAATTGGGGCAGGAAATGCCACTTGTAGGGCTAGTGAGATAGCTCAGTGGTTAAGAGCACCGGCTGCTCTCCCAGAGGTCCTGAGTTCAATTTCTAACAACCACATGGTGGCTCACAACCATCTATGAGGGAATCTGATGCCCTCTTCTAGCCTTCGGATGTCTATACAGCAGAGCATTCACATGTTACAAAAAAGAAAAAGAAAAGAAAAAAAGCAAGCCACTTGTAGAGTTTTTTTTTTTTTTTTTAACACCATGCCTGAGGCTGCTAACACCCCAGCAATGGAGAAGGCCATTCTATATCTATCTATGCAGAGTTCTTTTGAGTAAAATTTGAAAGCCTTTACCCTGCCCCCAACTGTCCCAGTTAGAGCTGGTGGCCTCACCACACAGGTTGCCCTTAGCACACCACCTGGGAAAGACCTGGGAAAAGAGCTCTCCTGGTAGGTAGTTAATAAGGACTTTCAGTGAGCTAGTACCAGGCTTTCTTCAGTATAGCCTCAAGAACTCGCAGGGGCAACCGGAACCTTTCCTCACCTCACCATCCCGCATCTCCACCGTCTTTACCACGATGTTCCTCTTGAGGTGGCCTTCTGACATGGATTTGGTGTCCAGGCTGGTTTCTGCAGGTACGAGGAGAGGAGGCCTCCATGGACTCTTGGGATACCAGACATCCTGTTCTGCACCCAACTTCCCCATCATGCACCCAGGATCATGAAAATGGGGCTAGCTAGCTAGGCAGGGGAAAGCATAGCTTTTCTGAAGGGACCAGAGGCTCCCACCTGCCTCCCAGCAGCGGGCACATCCAGCTGCTATCCTGTAGCCTGCTCCACCTTCTGCTCTGGCACCTGGCTGACTGACAACCAAGGGCTGCACCATGGGTGGAGCCTCAGTTTCCTCCCTTGCAAAATGGGGTCACAGTGCCTATTTCCCTGGGTCATGGTGAGGTGGCATCTAACTAACGTGTGGTATACCACGTGGTTCAGATTAGTGATTAACACACATGGGACCCTTCCACATTCCTAGTACCCTCTGTCACTTATCTGGACTCTAGTGACCCTTGACTGCCTAGCACTAAGTACTATTACCTTTCCCTGGTCAGCATGATTAACTTCCTAATGCTCAATTACACCCTGCAATATTCATGGCCAATATTCCTAAATGGAATTTTCCCCTGTTTCCAAGAATCATTTAAGGGCCACATACCAGTAAAACGTAATTTGGTCCACCCCCTACTTAGAGAGAAAAATATAACATGTCACACTCACTAATATTTAAAACGAAGAGCAGGGAACATAAAACTTTATTCACTACAAGAGCAGCCATCCAGAGGGAGCTAACCCTCTGGGCTGAATCAGCACTGAGTGAAGCAATAGGGCTCTGGGGACACATGAATCAAACACAGAGCCTGCCCACAGGCACTGCAAGACCCAAGGGGACCACCTAGTGACAGAAAAGTGGTGAAGCAGAGGTATTTGCTTAGAGGGTTCAGAGCACCTCCTTTGAGCTCCCAGGGACATGCTGTTTTTAACACTGGCTAGCTCGGTTAGTACAACCTAACCTTTAGCATAGGCTAGCTCTGTTAGTACAACCTAACCTTTAAGCATAGGCTAGCTCTGTTAGTACAACCTAACCTTTAGCATAGGCTAGCTCTGTTAGTACAACCTAACCTTTAGCATAGGCTAGCTCTGTCCGTATAACCTAATTACAGAGCCAGGACCTAGGGTGAGCACAGAAGCTTCTGGACAAAGGACATGGTCCAGTCCCTTAGAGGAGGCCTGGGAGAAAGAAGGCAAGCTGGGGAAAGTGCGTGACTGAAATGCATAAGTCCGTCTAAGGGAGAGCTGGCAGGGCTCCATTTACAATCTGGTGAGCCTGTATTGGTACAACTTGTATTGTGAGCCTTTTGAGATATCTTGTGACTTTGTGGCTTTCCCCTTCTTTGGTGCTTTTGCCCCCTGTAGTGACAAGCAGTTGAGAGAGAGAGAGAGAGAGAGAGAGAGAGAGAGAGAGAGAGAGAGAGAGAACACAGAACACTCAGAAGGGCAGAGCTTGTTCATGGCCTGCAGACCTGGCATCAGTTGAGACCTTGTCAGGTTCCGCAAGGGTACAGCTAGGGGATGGGGACACAGGGCAGAGTGAGACAGGGACCAGCTACAAGCCCTAGGATGCTGTGCTCTGTCTAGGATCTCAGTAGAGGGTCATGAAGGCTCTCAAGGAGAACTTGGATCTCTTTGCCCCCCAATCTCCAAGAGCAGTCCACAGGCACGGTGGGGGGGGGATTCAATACCCTTTCCCACAAGGCCCCACTATACTGACCTCGGATCTGGAGGTTGGAGAAAGTCTGTACAGGAATGGTAATGCTGAAAGGAGAGGGATAGGGGTAATGAGGCCACTCTAGGACATCCCTGAGCCTGGGAAATCTCAAGGCCCTTTGCCAAGTCAGACACACAAAACACATATATCCTCTCTCTCTCTCTCTCTCTCTCTCTCTCTCTCACCCCCGATCGAGTGTCCTTTCCTCTCTCGATCCTCTCTCTCTCTTCCCTACCCCCACCCTAGTATCCTTTCCTTTCTCTCCTCTCCCCTCTTGCTCCTCTCTCTCCTCTCTTCCTCTTCTGCCAACTTTTTCAGACAAAGTCTCTCTCTGCAGCCTTGGCTGGCCTAGACTTCAATATATACACCAGGTTAGCCTCAAACTCATAGAGATCTACCTGCCTTTTCCTCTCAAGTGCTGGGACTAAAGTATGCACCATAATAACTGATACATACAAACTCGTACACAAGCACATATACATACACATATACATCATTACATATATCATTACATATACATACGCACATGTACACACACACACACACACAAATACAATGGCAGATGTTGAATCTCCTGGAACTGGAGTGTTAACTTCCAGTCATTGCAAGCCATAATGTGGTGCTGAAACCCAAACCCCTAGTTCCAGCCCCCACCACCTAATTTTCAACCTAGCAGCCAATGCTCTCCAGGAGCTGGAAAAGTCTGCAGGACTGTGTTATTCTCCTCCACAGAACACCTCCAGGAAGGAGAATGGAGGCTTTGGAGATGGGAGGAACTAAAAAAAAAAAAAAAAAAAAAAGGGGGGGGGGGGGGCGGGACTGGGGGTTTGGGTTTCAGCACCACATTATGGCTTGCAATGACTGGAAGT
>JADRCD010219676.1:13361-32141 GCA_019843815.1 Montemys delectorum
GGCGGTGGTGGCACACGCCTTTAATCCCAGCCCTTGGGAGGCAGAGGCAGGCGGCTTTCTGAGTTCGAGGCCAGCCTGGTCTACAGAATGAGTTCCAGGACAGCCAGGGCTACACAGAGAAACCCTGTCTCAAACAACAACAACAACAACAACAACAACAACAACAACAAAGTCACAATAACTTCAAAGAGGCAGAACAAGCTCTTCAGACCATAGGAAATTTCATTTTTGTTGGCCAGGCTAATGGCGAGCCGCTTAGTCTGCGGAATAACTCAAAGCCTCGATCCTGGGAATTAACAGTGTTCGGATCCGGGGCTGGCGAGATGGCTCAGTGGTTAAGAGCACTGACTGCTCTTCCAGAGGTCCTGAGTTCAAATCCCAGCAACCACACGGTGGCTCACAACCATCCGTAATGCGATCTGATGCCCTCTTCTGGTGTGTCTAAAGACAGCTACAGTGTACTTAGATATAATAATAAATAAATCTTAAAAAACAGAACAACAGTGTTTGGATCCATCTATTCTTCTGGCACTTCTTGAATACCTATTGTGCGTAGGGTGAACACTCCGGATGGGAAGGAACAAGAGGAATTCTGAGGCTGAGGTTAGCTCACCGGTTTTCTTCGCCCTCCAGCAATTTCCTGTAGGTAGCGATCTCGATGTCCAGGGCTAGCTTAACGTTGAGTAGATCCTGGTACTCCTGCAGGTGGCGGGCCATCTCCTCCTTGAGGCTCTGGCCCTCCTCCTCCAGCCGAGCGAGTGCCTCCTGGTAACTCGCCGACTCCCGCGCATAGCGCTCGTCCTGTTCGCGCATTTGCCTCTCCAGGGACTCGTTCTGTGGGATGGAACGGACTGATGGTTTGGCCGAGAGATTCCGAGAAGCTTCGAGGTCCCGACCCCTGATCCCGGATCCTGTCGCCAACTGTTCAGATCCCGTCTTCGCCTATGCCACCCAGCTCCCTCCATCCCCATCACCTTCCAGCAACTTCTTGGGTGGCAGCTGCCCCATCCAACCAGTGGTACCTGTCCGTGCTCACCGTGCCGCGCAGGGACTCCAGGTCGCAGGTCAAGGCCTGCAGTTGGCGGCGATAGTCATTAGCCTCGTGCTTGGCCTGGCGGAGCAGCTCGGCGTTGCGGGAGGCAGCGTCTGTGAGATCTGCAAACTAAACCGAGAGAGAACCTGAAGTTGAGGGAAGGTGGACTGGAGCCTCCCAGTGGCTTAAGGCACAGACCCGGGAGCTGCCTGGGCCGGGAGATAGACGCGATCTCTGGAAAACCAGGAAAGTGGGGTCGACCTCAGGGCTCCCTCTGCAGGAGCCACTGTAGCCCAAGGACTTCTCAGGCCTTCATCCTGCCCGGACCGTCCCTGCATGTGAGGCTCAGCAACTCACACTGGGCTTGGTGCCCTGGGCCAGCAGCATCTCTGGTCTCTGTCTGCTCTTTGCTGTCTCAGGTCTCCTCACAGCACCTGTTCTCCGCCTGAGATGCCCTTCCCTCTTCTCTGTCTCTAGGCTGCCCGTCTAGCGCAAGTCCCACCCACTCATCTTCCCTGCCTCCTACAGTCTGTATAAACTCTGGCGTCCTCTTGGCCAAAGTACCCGGCACACAGTACATGTTCAGTAACACAGGATATAGACTGGCAGAGGCGTCAAAAGGCAGACTCTCTAATGAGATCGGTTAGGACAGAAAACTTGATCCCTTTATCACTTAGGAGCTGTGTGACACTGGGCAAGCTGTGTGACACTCGGAACCTTTTAGCTATAATTAACTATTATTGCTATTACAGGTAATAGCACTAACAAAGAGGAGTTTGGGAAGTAGTAACGCCTGCGTGGTCCTGGGCAAGTCTTCTATCTCTGGGTCAGACTGGTCACCTAGATAGGTTCTTTTCCAAGCTTCCTTCCCTTATTCTCCAGTATGGAGCAGGAAGGCTTCCTGAAAGAGGCAAGCTGGCCCACAGGTACCTTGGACCGATACCACTCCTCCGTCTCTTGCATGTTACTGGTGGCCACTGCCTCATATTGAGTGCGAATCTCTCTCAGGGCCGCTGTGAGGTCTGGCTTGGCTACATCCATCTCCACATGAATCTGCTGTTGGGCCAGCTGCTCCCGGAGTTCTCGAACTTCCTAATAAGGTAAAAGAAGGGCTATTGAGGCTCAAGTCCCAGGCCCAGGTGACAGCTTAGACTCACACTTCTCACACTTCTGTCTGCCAGATACGGCAACGGCTCATGGAAATGAGGCAGCTGTTTACTGGAAGAAGTGCATGGCCTAAACTCATGGGCATATGGCAGGCTTGGTGCAGACACCTTTAATCCCAGCAAGCGGGAGCCTAGAGCAGGCAGATCTCTATGGTTTTGAGGCCAGCCTGGTCTATATAGCATGATCCAGGCCAGCCAAGGCTACACAGTGAAACCTTGTCAAAACGTAAAAATAAAGCATCCAATGGGCATGAAATGAGAGTTTGAGGGTATCTTCCTCCCAGGACTGGATAGTCAGGAACCAGGCATGACTATGTCTTGCAGCCAGGCTCTGAAGTCAGAAAATAGAGATGTGTGTGTGTGTGTGTGTGTGTGTGTGTGTGTTTGAGACGCACGCACAAGTCTACATGAGGCTCTCCTGTAGACCAGGCTAGTCTCTGTTTTTCTGTATAGCCAAAACTGGCCTTGAATGGTTTGAACATTCTGCTTCTACCTCTCACAGGCTAAGATGTGTACCACCGTGACAGGCCCTCAGAGGGGTTTTCAGTTGTGTGGCTTTGGGGTATGTTTCAACTTCTCTGGGCTTCAATGTCCCCACCACTATGAAAGGAGGTAGTGATAAGGGCTCACGGAGCTGATGTGAAGGAGAAACTAAAGACTTGGTCCTGTGCTTCTCAGACCATCGTGGCAGCAGCAGAGGGGCTGCAAACATTTTTCAGGGGTAGTAAATACTGGACACATCTCCCTTAGTCTTTGTGTCTTTCCTCTTTCCTCTTTTTTTTTTCTTCTTGACAATTGGATTCTCTGTTTCCTCTGTGAGCATCTCTGTCTCTGTCTATCACTTGCAATATCTTGTAAGGCCTCCCTCCCCCTCCCTGGCCTCACCTCTTCATGGATCTTCCTCAGGAACTGGATCTCCTCCTCCAGTGATTCAACCTTCCGCTCCAGATCCACTCGAGCCAGGGTGGCTTCATCTGCCTCCTGGGGTCGGGAGAGAGTCTCTTTGACCCCAGAGTCCTCCCTCCTACAATTTCCAGCTTTGTCTTCCCCCTCCTTGTGGCGGGGGCGGGTCTTGGAGGCAGCCGACTGTTGTGGAGGGCTAAGTTCAGGGGTTGTGTTTGGTGGGCTGCCCTCAGCCTCCCTCCCCCATCCCACTCATCTCTCTGACCTGTCTATACGCAGCCAGGTTGTTCTCTGCTTCCAGCCTCAGGTTGGTTTCATCTTGGAGCCTGGGATAGGAGACACAGTATGGGCTTTAGGTTTTTCTTGAGGACTCTTGGGTCCCTGTCCTAACCTCCAGAGGGAGGGGACCTGTAAAGAGGCAGGAGAAGTAAGCAAATGGTGGGTTCCTACACAGAGGCCTCGACTGAGAGAGTGAGCAGATAAGGGCTTTCGCCTTAACTCATTACTGAGGCCTCTTATCGGGGTCGGTGCACCTGCTCTTGCTCTCACAGGCATATCCGCAGCCGTGTGCTCACTGTCACGGACACCAGTGCCCCTCCTGCACCAAAGGACACGTGAATGCCCACCACCCAGCAAAGCACCATGCCCTGGAATCTGACCCTTGGTTATGATCTTTTGGGACAGATTGTATCATGACCTCTACAGCTACACCAATCAGAATGACATAAGCAGGGTCAAAAGCAGGTGATAGACAACCGCCTGGGCACTGCACCCAGGCCTACCTGCTCGTTCTTGCATTTCCTATATTTCAGAGACCAGAACCTCCTTGGAGACACAAACCTCTCTGGCCATTCATAATGCCAAGTGAGCGAAGAAATAAAGCACCTGTTGGCTCATGTCCTACCCTCCCATCCAAAAGCCTTCCTCAGTGCGGAGGTGCCCAGAGTGCCCAGCACCCTTTGGGAATGAGATCCCTGAAGTTTTTAGTCTCTTCCTGGCTATTCCAATCGTATTAGGGAACAAAGATAGCTCTCTGTTTCCCAGACATGAGGAAATGCAGCAGCTGAGAGGCTCCTCCTGGGGGAGGCAGTACCCTTCCTTCCAGGCCCCTCTCTCAACTTGTTCCCCTTCTCACTTCTGCCTCAGGGTGCCGAGGTCCTGTGCGAGATTGTCCCTCTCCACCTCCAGCCGGGCACTGTTGGCCGTAAGCTGGTCCAGCCGCAGCCGAAGCTCCCGAAGCTCCGCCTGGTAGACGTCGGCCAGTTTGGTGGGTTCCTTGGCTCGAAGCTGGTTCAGCTCAGCTGCCAGCGCCTTGTTTTGCTGTTCCAGGAAGCGGACCTTCTCGATGTAGCTAGCAAAGCGGTCATTGAGCTCCATCATCTCTGCGCGCTCGCTGGCCCGAGTCTCCTTGAAGCCAGCATTGAGCGCCCCGGCCAGGGAGAAGTCTACCCTGGCAGGGAGTGGAGGAGTCATTTTAGACAGGGAGAAGCGTGACATGGTACCCAGGTGTCGAGTAGGACCAATGCCCCTGACTACAGTCTCAGAGGAGGCATAGGAGCGGCGTGCAGAGGTGATGCGTCTCCGCTCCATCTTGCCCTGCCTCTGCTGGCTCCTGGGATGTCAGGGACTTTATGAAGGAACGAGCTGGACTGGATCTACCCCTGACTTCCTGGCAGCACCCCATTGAATAGCCTGAGGGGGTGGAGCTGGGCCCCAGCCCAGCTATGGAGAAAACTCCTCTTACCCCACCCAGGTCACTGTATCCAGAGTCAAGGCTTTCCCGGGAACACCAGCCTGGCTTCACCATTGATCAAAACCCCCCCTTTCTGGTAAATGGGTCAAGAGAGGGCTGAGGAAACAGCTTAGTCCATAAATTGCTTGCCTGTCAAGCATGAAGACCCAAGTTCTAGCCACAGAATGAATACAAAAGGCCTGGTTTGGCAGTGCATATTTGTAAACTCCAGTGCTGGACAATGAAAATCAGTAGGCTTCCTGGCTCTCACTAATTGGCGAGTTCCAGGTCCCAGGGAGAAATGCTCTCTCAAAAAACCAAGGCAACAGTGCCTGAGGTTGACCTCTGGCCTCAACACATGTATGTGCACACACACGAACATTTGTGTGATAAATGTGCTGGAGCACACACACAAGAGACAGAGAGACAGACAGAGAGAAAGACAGAGACGGAAAGATACAGAGACAGAGTCAGCACAGCTGGGTTGGGCAAGCTGCTTCCAGTCCTTAGAGCCTAAAGTCTAGGACTGGCCCAACTCTGTACTTCTCTGTGGGCCTGTGAGATGCTAGGAACTTGAAGAACCTATTCCCTTTCCCCAGGATCAGCCTATATTACAGTTTCCCATAACCCCCATTCTCAACAGATGTACAGAGTCCTCTCCCCTGAATCCCTCCAATGCTGTCTTCTCATTCCTGGAGTTCAAGGGTGGAGGGCTGGGGTTGGAGCCCTCTCTGTGACTCCAGGGTCAACTTGAGCCTCTGGCTGAATGTTTAGGGGGCATGACAGAAGGAATGCATGCAGATCCTAATAGAGTAACACAGCAGGCTTCATTCCTGAGCCCCTCTAATGGCCTCTTATCCAGCCCAGTGGGCCATTGCTTGCTGGTCCAGCTTCCCTTTGCCCCTCCCAGAGCCTGGCCCCCAACATCCCTGACAGAGTAGTCATGAATGAGTTGGCTGTGCATGCTGGACTCTTTCTTCCTGTGACACCCTGTCTTCCTGGGCACCCCTCATTCTCACAGGAGATTTACCTCCTTTAAATTCCCACACACCAGGCCTCTGAGGGATATGTACATCCGGGAAACCAAGCTCTACCCTCATCAATGGCGGGGAAGAGGCTGTTGCTGCTTGAGACTTCAGGCCCATCTCTCCCCTCCACTCAGGTCCCTCCCAGGCGCCTTAGCCATCTGTGTCCTTGGGCTTCTGGAAAACAGACAGCTCTGCTCCTCCCCACCCCTGCCCTCCTCTGCCCATGCTTGGGCTTCTGATGTCTACTCCAGGGCACTTGCTGAATAGAGCCTTGTTCTCTGCCGCCAGTGAGGCATTACGGCAAGGGCAGCCCCATGGGCTGCTTTCATCCCAGGATGCCAGGATGTCAGCCCTGGGTGCAGTACAAGCTCCCAGCTCAATGGACTTCTCGGAAAGCATCGAAGGGGGCCTGGAGTACAGCGGGAGGCAGGCTGTGTGCCTTCCCCTGACCATTATATCTATGCCAAGGTGAGTCATTCAATGGGCACAAGGAGGAGGTCTTGGGGGGTAGCCAGCTCAGCACTGCCAGGTCTCCAGCTTACAGACAAGGCCTGGCTGCTTGCCCGCTCCCAGTGCTCAAGCCAGTTAAGACCCCCCGAGTTCCTGTCATAGCAACATCCTATACTCCATACCAGGGACATGGTATTCATTCGAGCTTACAATGGGCTGCTTGCTGAGGTTCCCCTAATGCATCCCACCATAGGGAAGGGAAGAGCCCCTTAGGCTCCAGCCACATCTTCCCCAGTCCTGAACAGAGGCATAGTGAGGGAGATCTTGGGAGTGGTTCCCAGTGAGCTTTGGAGTGGACCTCATCGTGTCCCCCTGGACTCTCTATATGGATCAAGCAGGTATGGAATTCACAGAAACCCAATTGCACCTTTGGGATTAAAGACTTGTGTGACCACTTTCTGCCCCTAGTGACCTTTGATACTCCTATAAATTGGGAAGAGCCTTACTAGAGATTAGCCTTTAACTCAGGACACATCTCACAGTATTGGAGTGGCCCTATCTTTCTAGGCATAATCAGAGTGGTTCTGAAGGGAAAAGATATGACGAGGGCAGGAGAGGTTTGTCAGCAAAGCTGGAGAATCCCTCCTGTATTAGTCAGGGTTCTCTAGAGTCACAGAACTTATAGAATGTCTCTCTATATTAAGGGACTTTATTGTGATGACTCACAGTCTACAGTCCAACTAACCCGACAATGGGCAGCAGTGGGTGGGTGGGAAGTCCAAGGATATAGGAGTTGCTCAGTGCATAAGGCTAGCCTTTTAAGCTACTCTTCTGTAGAAAGAGGTTCCAACAGATGTGCTGGTGAGTGAGTGCAAGCAGTGACAAAGGATTGGGTCTTCCCTCCAATGTCCTTCTGTAGATATCCAGCTGAAGGTGTGGACCACCACATCCAGATCTGAAATTTGCTTTATCTCAGGCTGACCTTGAACTCAAAGATCTGCTTGCCTCCATCTCCTGGGATTAAAAGTATGGATTACCTTGCTTGGACCTAAATTCTACATAGGCACTATATCTCAAGATCTCCATGTCAAGATCTAGGCTAGAAACTGTGTCTTCCACACTCAAGATCTGGATCACAGGTGAGCCCTCCAATTCTGGATTGTAGTTCATTCCAGATATAGTCAAGTTGACAACCAGGAATACACCTCCTGTATATGTGAGTGTGTTTCAGTACCAGCCAAGGAGTTTTCCAGCCCCTATCCTACAGCCCCCCCCACCCCGGGTCCGGATGCAGGCCCAAGTCCCATTCTAACCCCACTGGGCTTTCGGGTCCTTGCTATGCTCTCTCAAAGGGTCTTTGTGCATAGAGACAAAAGAAATACATTCTTGGTTGCAGTTGATGCACTAACTTTCATTATCAGTATTTTTATTACACATCCACTGTAGAGAAATCAGAAAACACATATCAGCAATATAAATATTTAATTAGCCATAATTTTGCCACATGGAGATAAACATGGCCAGATTTTTCTACACATATAAATACATTTTTTTCAAAACAAGCCCATACTGCACCAATTATTTTGTAATTTGCTTTTCTTTCAACAATATGTTTCGAACATCTTTCTAAATCAATAAACATTTACCTCTATCACCGTTTTAACATCTGTATCGCTTTCCACTCTCTGCTTTCATTTAACTAAGCCTATTGTTGCACAGCCAACAATTGTAAGCCTCTGGCCAAGTTCCCAGCCCACATCTCACCAGACCCATGAGTATCTGCCCCAGACAGGCACTTGTTAGGAAAACAGGCAGGCCCTCTGGCCTCCCAGTAACCACTGGCATGCCCATCCTCCTACCCTGGCTCAAGTCTCATCCACTGGCTTCCTACTTTTCAACTTTCCCAAGCAGGACTCTCTAACACCAAAAACTCAGGCCAAACTCCAGCAGACTTTGAGACTCCACAGCAGGGTGCTGTCAACCACGGAGACAGATGCTTGTTTACCTCACTACCAAGCCCGAAGCCAAGCTGAGCTCTGCTTCAAGCCAGAGTAGGGATAAGATGGCCTTCTTGTGTCCCTCTCCCTGTATTAAAGTCTGACAGATGATCTTTTGCTCACCAGGCAAAGCGTCAACGCCTCCTGGGACAATCCCATTTCCGGCCTCAGCTCACAGACACAGTTCCTCCTGTTTCCCACAGATGCCAGTCTCACAAGTGGCCATGCAATTTGAGTATCACCTACTGGCTCTATTGCACACCTGCCCTGCCCAGTCCAAGAACAGCATGGGATCAAGACTGGCTGAGCCCATCCCGTGCTGCTGCCTGAAGGAGGGGAATTGAGGCCCAGGGCCACTAGATGGCAGTGATCAGCTGCCCGGGTCTGGCCACGGACGCTTGGAAGGAACAGGTTCTCCTCCCTAGCGGCTGGTGATTTTTCTTTGCATCCCTCGGCTGGCCATTCTGTTTTGTTTTAGTTTTTGTTTTTGCTTTCCCTCTAGACTCATCTCAACGGTGGCAGTGCCCTCTTGAAGAGAAAGCAACACTTTAGTTCCTTGGGGGCTGTGACTTTTAGATGACACCATCTCTAATTCTCCATTTCCCTATCTGTGAAATGAGGACTCATCTTCCAAGAACATTGTAAGGATTGTTCGTGAGAGACACTCCAAGTACCGCTGACGAACCATTGCGTCCATTCCGATAATGCCTCCTCCTTAGCGGATGTCAGTGTTTCTATGATGGCCAGGGGGGGCAGGGACTTGACTGAGGGCTGCCAAGTCCTACTGCCTTCACTGGGAGTTTGTGAGACCCTTCCAAGGATGATCACATGGGAGCGTGGATAAGGACCAAGGTACAATGCTAGATAGAGAGAGTGGGAGTCAATGCCACTTTCTCCTAGACCTCTAGCTGTTGGTGGCTTCGGGTCCTACAGGGGACATAGTTGCCCTTGTTATTTCCTTTTTGTTACTGTTGTTCTGTGAGACCGAGTCTTATCTACCTCACGTTGGCCTTAGACTTGCTATGCATGTAGTTAAGGATGACCTTGAACTTCTGATCCACCTGCCTCCACCTCTTGAATGCTGGGATTCCTTGTGTGCCCCACCATGCCTGGTTTATTTGATGCTGGGGCTCAAACCTAAGGCGTCATGCATGTTAGGAAGTACTGCCTATAATCACAGCCCAACCTCACGTTTTTTCAAACCGTGTGAAGATGAAGTAGATGTTGCCCCCTCAACCCACTTCTTTGCCTCTCTAATCCCCCGGTGGACTCTGTTCTCACCTTCCCTAGATTTGAGGTTCCTTTTTTTTGGGGGGGGGGGTTGGTTTTTTTCAAGACAGGCTTTCTCTGTGTAGCCTTGGCTGTCCTAGATTTCATTCTGTAGACCGGGCTGGCCTTGAACTCAGAAATCCACCTGCCAAGTGCTGGGATTAAAGGCGTGCGCCACCACTGCCTGGCATACTTGAGGTTCTTAACTTCATCAGATTCCGGAAACTTTTGGTATGTTGATACCTTTCATGCTTGGGTGCCCTGCGCAGCTCCGCCTGAGTCCTCCTGGGAAGATGAGCCAAGTCTTCCCCTACAGGTGGGGATTTCCTGATGCTAAAATCTGTTGTCCCCTTCAGATCAGGGTCTATTCCACCCAGATCAAGACACCACAGGGCTAGCTTCTGACCCATTGGAGCTTCTGCAGGTAAGGGCTGTCTCTGTCTTCCCTTGGAGAGGACCTGCCTCAGACCAGGGACCATTCATTCTCCCACCCATAGCCCCAGATAGGTTCCGCTGACTAGGAATCAGCCTCTGTGGTTGCAGAATGATCCTAGACTGGACTCCAAAATCCCTTCTTCTTGCTCCGTGGGCCCCGCCTCTTTCTCTTGTTGGCGTCATTAGCTCATTTACTTCCACAGGTCCCGGGGCCAGGCAGCTGTGGCAGGGTTAATAAGCTCAGGCCCTTTCTCCCGGCCCCAGCCAGACCCACTCCAGCTTGTCCTTTACCTCCTAGTCTCTTATCCTGAGATCTGCTTTTTAATTGCTTTCCCAGTCTGCTTTGCGCCTTCTCTCCACATTGCCTCCCCCCATCCCTTGGGTACCTCAGGGAGGGTGATGGGCAGGGACCAGATGTGGCCCTGATGAGAGAAAAGGGCTGATTACCACCATTTCCAGCCTAGCAGCCCTTCAAGTAGATAGGACAGACCAATGGATGGGGCTGTGCTGAGCAGAGCAGAGCTGTGAAGCTTAGCTGAAAACATACTGCTCTACTAGACGACCTGAGTTCAATTCCCAGCACCCTCACGGCAGCTCACAACTGTCTGTAACTCCTGTTCCAGGGGATCTGACACTCTCTCACACACAAATATACATGCAGTCAAAATACCAATGTACATGAAATAAAAATAAATAAACAGCACTTGGGAGGCAGAGGCAGGTGGATTTCTGAGTTTGAGGCCAGCCTGGTCTACAGAGTGAGTTCCAGGACAGCCAGAGTTATACAGAGAAACCCTGTCTCGAAAATACCAAAAGACAAACAAACAAACAAACAAACAGAAAACACAGTTCTTAGACTCCTGGGGGTGAATCTGGTCCCTTCCTTCCTCAACAACATTCATCCCCAGCCGTCCTGGACCCTGCTTCACAGAACTATTGCAAGCCAGCGTGGCAGTACATGCCTTTGGCCAGAGGATCACTATGAGTTCGAGGCCAGACTGGCCTACAGAGTGAGTTCCAGGACAGACACCACTACATAGAGAGACCCTGTCTCATGAAGGCAAGCAAGCAAGCAAGCAAGCACACAAATACAAAAGAACCGTGGAAGACTTGACCACATGACTTAGATTCTGTCTGGAATCAGGAACCCTCAAGCAGAGCCAGAGCTATGAGGCCATTGCAAGGAGACTCTGGAGACGGGTGGGTGGGACTCTAGGACAGAACTCATGAATTAACTGCCAAAGAGGGTCCCCAGGTTGGAAATCTGTGAAGGGAACAAGCTGAAGGCTGCATGCCGGCGGGGGTGAGGGGTGGGGGAGAGGAAGAACACAGACGGTAGATTTTGCTGTTTATTCCATCACTGGGATAGGTGCCACCAGCCCTTCTTCCACCACAAAGATTTCTGGCTCTTGGCCACAAGCCTGATTTTATGAACTGGGTAGAAATGTATACTAACTACCCCCACCACCACCTTCCCCCCCCCCCCAAAGGAATGTATGCTTCCAAGGCAGGTCCAGATCTGAGCCTCAGTGTGAGCAAGGGGGTGGCTATAGAGGGTGTCGGGTAATAGAATTTCTAAATTCACAGGCGCAGGGCCAGGATGACGCAGGGAGAGGCGGGTCTATGGTGGATAGGGAGGCATTGATTACCATGTCTTGTGATGACTCTATGAAAGGACAATCCAATTTCAGAGTCTCATCGCTCATGCAAGTCAGACGGAAGCTGGATGTCAGCTTGCTGCCCTCCTGCAGTCCCAACTGCCTATGGCATGCAGGACACCACACGGCAAGCTCACAGCCTGACCTCCTGTGATTGAGGGCAGGAGCTGCATGTGCTTAGTTCCACCAGCCCAAAGTCTTTGTACATTTTATGGGTCACCCGAGAGCACACTTTGTACCACGGAGCCACAAATGTTTGCCGAGTGAATGGCTAGCTGCTGAACATCCTTGTCAAGAGTGACCTCTCCCACTGTCAGGCTGCCCCCAGCCTGGGTAAACTCTACCTCATGCAAGGAGCTTATTGTGCAGAGCGTGCCCTCCTGGCCCTGGTTCCTGGTTCCCTTGCCCCATGCCGACCGACTGCCTCTGCGCCCAAAGGCGGTGGTGATGATCAGAAGTGGTAATGTATGTGAGGACCCCAGGAAATGGAGAAGTCATTCCATCATAATCTAGCCGTCACTCAGCAAGGCATCCTGAAGGGAAAGCATGGTGCCAAGCTGCCAGGGGATACAGATGTGCGTCTGTGATGGCTTCAAGGGAGCCACGGCACACAGGGGAACAAACTCATTAAGACTAATTGGAGAGGCGGGAACCCCATGCCTGTGAAAGAGAAACGATGTCTGTTCACTTCAAAAAGGAAGCGGTCCTGTGTTATGTAAAAAATCAGAAAGTGTGCTGGATCCCAAACACGTGCTGCGGACAGGTTGGGTTGGAGGTGGTCCGAGTTATCTCTTATCCATCTCGCTGGGTCAGCGATATGGGATACAGGCTGGCAGCGGTGGCAGCACAGGGATGTTTATCCACCTGCTTTTCCTCAGTTGTCCCAACAAAGGCTAGAACTGAGCAGGAGGGGGCCCAGGCATGCAGAGGGTGACTGCTCCCCAAAACAGCAAGAACCCCTCTGAGGCTGGCAGCATTATTTACACACTATTCACAATGTGCTAAACACCCTTAAAATGTTTGTTTTCAGGAGCAAGTTCAACACAAGCTCCTGTAATTTTGTTTACACTATTAATTCACTCAGTCAACCATGTCTTCATGGAGAGAACAGAGATAACCATGTTGAATTGCTATGTGACCCAGTGAACGGAAAGGAAGGTGGAGGGAGGGGAGAGGAACGGGTGGCGCTGGACTCTAGCTGGGATTCACTTGGAGCCTTACCTCAGACTTGGGTACTATCCAAAAGGCCCTAAGGTTATAGCATGTACTAGACATCCAAGTCAGATTTCTTTTAAATCCACCAGGGGTGGGGGTGGGGTGGAGGCAAAGACCCTGAAATGAGGAAAATACTTTGTGTGCAGGCGACATGTATGCCATTGTGTGTGTGTGTGTGTGTGTGTGTGTGTGTGTGTGTGTGGTCAGAGGACAACTGTGGAGTAGGCTCTGGGACTGAACTCAGATTGTCAGGCCTGCAAAACCCGCTGCCTTTACCTGCTGACCCATCTCCCAGGCCCAGGGACAGGATGTTACTGGAGTGAGGAGCCCAGCACAGGCCCATAACAAAAGGCTGTGGGAGGCCAAGCGGATATCGTTTTCTGGATTCTAAGTTTCTCGAACCCGGGGTGCAAGCATGCTAAGCAAGCACCCTAGCACTGAGCTACACGGGCCTAGACGTTCCCTGTTGATTTCTTTCACCTCATGTTGCAAAGCTGGCTTCTAACTCCTGATCCTCCTGCTTCAGCTTCCCACGCCCTGGGTTCACACTCATGTGTCACCGCACCCAGCTTGAAGTCTTAACGGTAAGAAAGAAAAATCAACACCCACTTTTCAGAGTGTAGAAGGAAGAAGACACCAGAGATGGAAATGTTTATTAATTATTACAACAAAATCTATATGCCTATGTGTACACATATAAATACATGTGACTATGGAGAAGCCAACGATGAGAAGGGTGCCTAAATACGGACACGACCAGCCAGCACTTAGACCAAGGCTCTCTCCTCACATTCCCCTCTCCTTACATTCTGGATGTATGTTGTGTTTAGCACCAGGAGAGCTAAGCCGGCACTTGTCAGCAAGCCCTCTTGTCCTCATCCACCTTCTCTGTGCAGAGCCCTGTGGTCAGACATGGAGCTGAGGGGTAAAGAACAGAGCCCAAGAGTCCCCTGCTTGTGTGGAAGGCTTTGGGAATGAGAAGCCCTGACAGGATCCTTTAATACAGCCACACGCTTAACACTCACAAAGGAATATGTATATACCAAGAAGCTGAGTGTGAAAGAGACTAATAAAGAAGGCAAATAGACTGCGGTTGGGGAGGGGTGTTAACAGAGCTAAGGCATGGTGGTGTTAATTGCTCCAAGGGGGGGAAGGCAGGCCAGCGACTCTTGGCATTGGCAGCTACAAGGACAAGAGAAGGCTGTTGGCCAATCAGAACAATCATGGTTGCCAGGAGTCCCTCGTGGTCAGGACACCCAGTTAACAGCACTCTGTCACCCCATCAGTCCCTTAGGAGTCCTCTGGTCATCAAGGCAGTGGGGGCTCAAGGGTGGCTCTGCAAGGCCAGTTAGATAGAGAGGGGTACAGAAAGACAAAGTGAGGCTCTGCCCCACAGCTCTCACCTCTCCTCCGGCCCTACTCCCACCTCCCTCGAGAGTCCCTGACATGCTTGACAGTACTCCAGACCCTCCTTCCACCTGGATCCCCATGCACCTTGCCTCACACCCCATTCTCATCTGCCATCTCTGCCCAGCTATGCTTGTCCCCAGTTCCAGTTACCTGGGACTGTGAGGGGTCAGTCTGGCTTCTTCAAGGTAGTACTATGGAGATGGGCAATGCAGCTGCGGCCTCGGGAGACCGAGGGCCTGAAGGAGGGAAGGCAGGGAGACAAGAAGGTGAGGAGGTCTCAGGCATGTTCTGGATCCAGGTGTGTGTTGAAAGGGGTTAGCTAGGCACTAAGCCTCGAGGGCAGAAGCTAAACAGCAGTTTTCAAAGCTACATGAGAATGGGAGGAACAAGGAGGGCAAGGCTTATGGAATGAGGGAAGCAGAGGTGAAGGAAAATTTCCAATCAGCAGGTTAACCAATGAACAAGGACTCTCTCATAGATAAGGGGCTAGGGCCCACATCATCTCTGGGAAAATCCTGTGACAAATAAAAAGACCAGAGAAATTCCAGCCAGAGAACTAAATGCTGGTGCTGTTCACAATCTCTTGGCTGCCTTCTGCAAGGTGAAAACCAGTGGGAACCTGTGTTCAGTTGGAGCCCACTGCTCCAGTTAGAGCTTTCTCCCCACGCCAGCCTCACCTCACAGTGCGCCTCTTCTTGCCAATTATAGGAAGAGAAGGCTTGCGGCCCTTCGTGGTGAATATGAAGACAGGTGCGCTGTGGGGGCGGATGAGACAGGTCAGGAGGGAGCCAGAAACGCCACTGACCAGTCTCCTCTCTCCAGCTGCCTCCAGCTTTCAGGCAGGAAGGTTGGACCGAATGACCTGAGGCTTCTTTCTGCTAAAAGGTGGTCTCTCTCCCTGCCTCTCTCAGCCCCGGCTGACAGCTGAGTGACAGCCCTGCTCTGGGAGAACATCCAGATGTCAGTTTCTCGTGTGTCCCGGGAGCTGGAGTTCAAGCAATTTCACCCTTCCACCTGCCCAGCTCTGAGCTTGTTACTGAGAGCCAGCTCAGGGGGCATGGAAGGTGTGGGCCGTGGGTGGACAGCCTGCTGGCCTCTGTCTTACATGTCCAGGTTACTCTGCCACTTGTTCAGTCCTGAGCAGAGAGCTGTTCCCTTCCCCCATTGTGTAGTTAGAGGGCAAAGGTAACAGCTCTGTCTTTGTATGAGAAAATACTAAATTAAGTTTTCCTTCCATAGTGTCCTGCCTGACCCCTTTGGGGTTTTTGTTTGTTTGTTTGTTTGTTTTTGTTTTTGTTTTGTTTTGTTTTGAGACAGGGTTTCACAGTGTAGCTCTGGCTGTCCTGGAACTCATTATATAGCCCATATGTGGCCTCGATTCACAAAGATATGCCTGCCTCTGCCTCCTGAGTGCTGGGATTAATGGTATGTGCCACCAGGCTGTCTTCCTTTCCTATTCTCGACACTGGAATGGAGAGAAAAGTCTGGTGTTCAAGTAGATGAAATAGGTATTTGTCTGTGGGATACAAACTCAGAACAGGTCGTGGAAACAAAACAGAGCATAAGGATAGATAGGGCTGGGCCTGTTAAGTCCTGGTTCTCTGATGACCCTTCCTAAGTTAAGGTCCCATTAGCTACTCATGAGCACACCACAAACCAGCAGAGTTGGAGGGATAAGGCACAGGGCTGATGAGTGACCAAGGGGAGACACACGGCAAATGTCTCTGCTCCAAGAGTCAGGCTACCTTCCATCTCTGGCAGATGTGGGAGATGCCTGGAGACTCACCTGGGGAGAAAGGGCTGGTCTGTGCTGTTCAGCTCCGGGGAAACTTTTTGTTCATGGAGCCTGGGTTTGAAGGGTGACTCCTCAGAGACATTGAAGGTGGTGTTGAGGTCACGAGCAGGTAGGGCCAGAGGGGTGGAACAGTTCTGTAAGGCAGAAGGGCCCAGGGGTACCCGGCTTTTAATGACTGTGGCTGGGCAGACTCGGGGGGAGGGGGAAGGGGAAGAGGCCCTTTCTCTTTGGGGCGTTCTGGGCTCAGAGGACGGCTGGGCCTTAGGTAGAGAGCCCCTCCGTAAGCAGGGGAGGAAGGACTGGCGCTGGCGCTTCATCTCCAGATTTGGGGCCGGTAGGCTGCCTGGCTCTTCGGGGTTCAGCTTCCTTTTCTTCTCCTTGGCAGGCTTTTGGAATGTCTTATCTGAGGTGCAGTCAGGTGCCAGTGGGATCCCCAGAGTGTGTGTGAGACCATTTAGTTGCTTTGCCATGGTGCGAGTTACTGGACCGCAGTACCCTGAAGACTCTGGACAGAGAGAAGGAAAATGCTGAGGCGAGACTGGGGCTGGCCAGAGAGAAAGCGGGTGTATAGACTATGGGGCCAGATATCAGAGGCACAAAGAGCCCTAACCCCTTGGTTCTCTTTGGCTTATTTTTGCATAGAAAACCATGACCTTCGTTAGGCTCCAGCCTCCCACCACAGTATAAGCCAGTATGTGAGGGCCCAGTCCACACCTTGGCTGCAGGCGGACCTTAGAGGTTGTACTAATAGGTGACACTCACTAGATTCTGAACACAGCTCCTGGGCTAGCGGGTCCCCCCTGGCCAGACCAGGAGACCTGGGGCTCTCAGCCCCATGTTCAATGCTTTCCTCCAGCACTAGGTGCTGCAGGGTCTCAAATTCTGAGATCATGTCGGGAGTCAGCAGGCTGGCTGCCTGTAGCAGGGAGTACTGTTGCTGGGCCAGGCGTAGCACCCGGAGGGCCAACCTGGAACAGAGGATAGAGAATTGGCATGTAACTCACTTAGACGGAAGCTGTCCGTGCAGGCGTCTGTGCTGTACACTGTCCCATCACTCTAGATGTGACTGAGGGCACTTAGGCTCTCCTGCTAGCTCCCTCCTACCTTGCCCCACATTAGCTTACTTGCTTCACCCTCCTCCTGGCCATGGGCCCTCTCTGGCATGACCTTAATGAAGGTCAACACCTCTGTACAGGCAATGGTGGGAGGCGTCCCCTAGTATGCATGCCCTACAACAAAGCCAGTGACCTGGGAAACAGGGAAAGGGTGCCAAGTGACCTTGGACTTGGGAGGTCTGAATTCCTCCTCAGCTCTGCCACTTAATAATGCTGTGGCCTCTACACAGAGAAACCCTGCCTCAAAAAACCAAAAATGCTGTGGTCTTCTGGTCTCATGTGGCCCAGACTGGCCTTGAACATGCTATATAGCTCAGGATGTCACTGAACTCCAGATCTAGCCTCTGGTCTCCATCCCCAAAGGCTATGGTTACAGATGTGTGCACTCCTAGCTTGGTACTGTGACAGAAGTTCGTTTATCCTGAGGGGAAGATAATAGTTAAGAACCCAGATCCACTCAGTCCCGCTCAGACCCCAGCTCAACACGCTCCAGCAGCAGGATCCTGACTCACTGGTTAGCCAAGTCTCTACAGCTGGGAACAAGTACAATCACCTCATAGGGCTGCTGGAAAGTTTTTGTTTGTTTGTTTGATTTTCAAGACAGGGTTTCTCTGTGTAGCCCTGGCTGTCCTGGAACTCACGCTATAGACCAGGCTGCTGGTCTGGAACTCAGAAATCCGCCTGCATCTGCCTCCCAAGTGCTGGGATTAAAGGCGTGTGTTACCACATCTGGCTTTATGGTTGGTTGAGACAGGGGTTCACCACAGAACTCTGGCTGAAACGGAACTCAGAGATCCCGTCTAGCCTTCTGAGTTCCAGGACTAAAGGTATGTGCCATCATATCCAGCCCAAGTGACTTTTACTTTACATGCAGGATATTTAAGAATGTCCATCACACTAAACTATTATTTCTGTAAAATGGTGTCTATTTTGTTGGAATATAGGGAGATTAAATAAGATAGGCTATGCTGACTGTGGCATTTGGAGATGTGTTTTCTAGCAAATGGCAGGGATCCTGAAAACGTGTGTGAAAACCAACACACAGTTCACACGCCAGGGGACTAGTTACAGGAAATTCTGAGGGTAATGTGATTATTGATATTGTAAATTTAGATTCTCATAAAGAAAATTCCTTCCCCCTAAGGTACGCCTGTGATAAAAGAATAAACACAATTACCTTGGTGAGGATTATTCATGGCAAATGATTTATCCTCAGGTAACCACCTGTCTGGATTCTCTGGACCCCTTCACTGCCCTCGGTCAGTGTGTGCTCAAGAAACACAGACTCATTTGGAAAAGCAGCCTCAAGGCCTTTGTGAAAGCAGGCCGGACATTAATTAAGGAGGACACAACAAAAACTCTGTATCTTTTTGAGCCACTATTTATGAGGAAGATTTGAACTCTTTAGAACGAGTGGGCATTGGGAGAAATACACCAGCCTGATTATGAGATGCCCCAGGCCTGACGGTGTCTGCTGTGCCCCGGAGAGAGGGCACAGCTCCTTGTGTGGACATGGGCTTTCAGGTTAGCTTTCCAGCAAACATAAGATAGAACAACTCTGTTTTGTCTGCCCC
>JADRCD010219677.1:14044-34691 GCA_019843815.1 Montemys delectorum
TCTTCTTCTTCTTCTTCCTCTTCCTCTTCCTCTTCCTCTTCCTCTTCCTCTTCCTCTTCCTCTTCTTCTTCTTCTTCTTCTTCTTCTTCTTCTTCTTCTTCTCAGGAAAGTAGGAATAGTTTTCTGTTTCTTTTGTTTCTATGCTGAGCTATGAAATTCCTTACATATTCTATCTAATATTACGGGTTATTGGCTTTTTATCAAAAGTGTGGTGTGTAAATTATTCTCCATCTCCTCAGTTTCCTTTCGACTTGTTGATTGTCTCCTTTGCTGGGCAGAAGCTTTTCAGTGGGTGTAATTCTATTTATCTATATCTGCTTGTGCACTCCTTGCTCTCCAGCCACAGCTATGAGAGCATATGTCACCTTTCTTCTAATCTTTTGTCTACTGCAGTTGACTTCTGTCTGAGCCCAGGATAGGGCCCAATCTCATTCTTCTGCAAAGGGGCAGCATTTTCCCGAGATTGTTTACTGAGCAGAGGTCTCCTCCACTGTGTACCCTCAACATTTTGTTGAAGCACTGTTCTATTCTAACCATCCATATGCCTGTTTTACACCAGTTCCATAAGGTTTGATTGCTATAGCTTGTCCCCAAATCAAGGAAAATAATAGCCACCATTTCATTTATCTTGTTTGATTGAGACAGGGTCTCCTCATCACTGTGGGTAGCTAGTCTGTGAGCTTCTGGAGAAAGTCAGTCTATAATTTACAACAGTCACACTGAAATTATAGATAGACACTCATGTTAACAAGTACAGTTTTGACATGGGTTCCAGGCATCCAAACTCTGATCATACTGGTAGGACTCTAGCCAAGTCCATGGTCAGTTTTATACTCCAGCCTGTCACACAAGCATTCACTGATTCCCCCCAAAAGTCTTGCCACATAAAACAATTTTCATGGCCATTACAGAAAGGGTCAATGTTGAGTCATGGAGCTTCTTCAGCATCCACAAACAGCCAATGGGATCATGGGGACTGAGACCATAGCCAACATGGTTTCTGCTAGAACTTCAGATATATAGTTGCTAGTAGCAGGAAGACATAGAAGCTAAACTAAAACAAAATAAAGAAACAGAGTTCTTTACAGACCCAACGGAGATCAATATGATCAGCTTCCTGCATTCTCAAGTGGCTTTCCCCAAGTAAAGCTCTACCAAGCTTTACAATCCTTCAACCCAGTGCTACAACTTCCAGAAAAGTACTTCTGCCCACAAAGGGAAGCAGAAACACTTTCTGTAGGTGGACACAGGCTCGTGAGGTGTTGTTGTGCCAACTTGAAGACATCATTCTCCATTTCAATAAACCTAAATGGAGGCTATAAATTTTTAACCGTCATCATTCTTTATACATTTAAGGGTGCCGCCTTCCATTCAGATTCTGAGAATTTCAGACACAGATAAGTTAGAATCTGTACAGTGTTTGGCTATGGTCTTCACTGGTATGCCGTGGTCTCATTAGCCTGTTCTCATGTTTGGTGATGGTGATTTTTCAAGGATCTAATTATCTTGGTGTTTGGGGGATCATAAAAGTGCACATTATGTTACAAGTCCTTTCCATACACCATTGAATTACGTTTGCAGTATTTTGGTGAGCACACCAGCATTTACATTCTCTGGGAATGGTGTTGCGTAACTCTTTGTTTTGGATTTAGGGTCACACTGACTTCATAAAGTGAGTTAGGACCCCCCTATCCTCTTTTAATTTCAGAGCAATATTGTGTTGAACTGATTTCTGCCTTTAAATGTTTGATGGGATTCATCCATGAAACCATCTACTTTTGGAAATTTTCTTGGTCAAAAGTTTTTTTAATTAAAAATTCTGTTTTCTAATGGCTGTGACTTTAGAATCATGTCATCCAAATAACTTGTTGGTGGCTTGTAGTTTTGAAGGAATTGGTCCTCATCATCCATGGTGCTGATGTATGTGTGGAGTCCTTCCCATGCCCTTCTCTCTGCAGCTCTTCAAGAGCCAGTTCCTGTCTCTCTCCCCACCACTGTCACTGTGTCATCTCTCTGTGTGAGGTTTGTCATTGTTATTGATGTTTTTCAGAGCAGTTGTATTTCCATTTTAAAAAGACACTCTCTTGGACATATGGTCTTTTTTATTCTGTTGGTTGAGCTTGAGTCTACTAAGCTCCTCGTTTTCTAGGTTCCAATTTGTTTGAGTTCTTTTTATTTTTGAGAGTTAAAAATATTTAAATGATATGTGTAAGTGTGTATGTGTGCACATGGGTGCAAGTGCCCACAGAGGACAAATGAAGGTGTCAGATTCCCTATGGCTGGACTAACAAGCAATTGAAAGCAGCTTATTTTCAATTGTCTCTACAAGACAATTTTATTTACTCCATCCCCTGGTTTGTTTTTGTAAGCTTTGATATTTCTTACCTAAATGCCTTCCTATTTAGCTTTCTAACTCTGTACTTGGTATATTTTTAATGGTGCATGCGTGTGTGTGTGTGTGTGTATGTGTGTGTGTGTGTGTGTGTGTGTGTGTGTATGTGTGTGTGTGTGTGTGTGTGTGTGTGTGTATGTGGTGTCCATGTGTGTGTCTATTCATTTGGTGGGTGAGGGGTTCACATGAGTACAGGTCAGAGGACAACCTTTGGGTGTCTTGCCTACCTTTATACATTATACTAGCTGGCTTGTGACCTTATGGGGACTCTCCTGTCTCCACATTTCATCTCACTATAGGATGACTACCACAGGACATATTATGTGGATCCTGGGATCTGACCCCTACTCACACTATCTTATTCCCTGAGTCATATCTCCTGCCCATATTGAAGGTTCTTAAGTGGAATTTAGATTCTGAAGAAAGACTTGTTCTTTGTGTCTCCATGAAGAACAATAAGTATCCCCTCTGCAGTGCTTCATGTGTGTCCTGCCCACACTGACCAAAGGCATATTCACTCTCAGTCTGCTGTAGCCTTTGTTATTTCCTGGAGGCTTTGGCTTTACCCATCAGTTCTTTAGAGGTGTATTGGTTAGACTCCACACACTCAGGCATGTTTCTGAAGCATTCCTGTTTCTCACTGGGATCCCTTGTGATTGCACTACCGACTCTGGCTTCTCTTAATTCTTTTAAATTTCTTGAGATTTGTATAGCTTCCAGGATGTAGTTCTTCTTGCTCTGCGTTCCGTGGGTATGTAGAAGAGTGTAGTGTTCTGTTAGCTCAGGCAGATCTGGTGAGGGTGGTGCAAGTATATCCCTCTGCATTTCCACAATTCATCTAGAAGATCCATCAACTTGGAGGTGACGAGTGTTAATGTCACAGCCTTACTTTTGAGTTCATTCTCGCCCATTTCAGTCCTCGGGTTTTGCTTCCCATACAATGAATGTCTGTTGGTTGGTGCCCACACGTGTAGGCGATTGTCAGGAGTTGACCTTTGGCCATTATGTACTTTCCTAACCCATCTCTGGTAATTTTCTCTGCTCTGAATTGCTTTGTCTGATATTGATTCATCATGCCTGCTTTTTCTGGACTGATGTGACATAGCACATCTCTTGCCTAGCCTTTTCATTTTAACTTGAAGTCATTAAATTTGAAGTGACCTTCCTATAGAAAGCCTAAGGCATTTTCCCTTTGATTGTTTGCTTGATTTACCTATTCCATTCTTTATTTAGCATGTATGTGGTAAGTATGTGTGTATGCATGTCCACCTGTAGGGAGGGTGTGTGCATATGTGTATGAATGCCAAAGTTCACATTGGTTGTTTTCCTTGATCATTGTCTACTTTTTTTTTTTTGAGTCAAGGTCTCTTGCTAGGTGATTCTGGGTAGTCTAGCTACCAAGCATGCCCATCACACTTACCTGTCTTTTCTGTGGGTTCTGGGATCCCAGGTCAAGCCCTCATGCTTATGCAATCAGCTGTTTATCAACTGAGCTGCCTTTCCAGCTCATCTACTCTGTTCTCAGATGTATGTTCAGATCATTAAGTTTACTTATATACATGTTAAAGGTTGGGCCAGTCATTTCATCTGTAGCTTGTGTTCTTCATATCTGATGTTGTTTATTGTGCTTCTGCCTTCTTTCTCTTTCCTTCTCGTAGGGTATTTGGACTTTAAAAAAATCTTTTCTTCTTTTCATGTGCACATGTATACATGTGTATATTGTAAGAGAGAGAGACAGAGAGACAGAGAGACAGAGATAGACAGGCACACAGAGACAGACAGAGACACAGAGGCATAGAGAAACACAAAGACAGGAGAAAGAACAGGGGAGAGAGGAAGAGAGAGAGGAAGGAGAAGTCTAAGGTTGATGTCAAGAACCTTCTTCAGCTAACTCTTCCACTCAGTTCTTTGAGGTAGGGTCTTTAAACCAAACCCAGAGCTTACCAATACAACTAGTCTCTAGCTGCATGCTCCAGGGATACACTGTCTCAGCCTTCTGATCCTGGAATTACAGGCTTGCCTACAGTTCCCTTGGACAACAAAAACTACAAGAGAAGCTGAGTGAGTGCTCCATCCTTCAGACTCTCAGAGTAGAAGATAGCAAGAAGGAGGAGGTAGGAATGGACACAAATGAGCCAGCAGCAGTTCTTACATAGTACTTTTATGCAGAAAATTAAAAGCATATTTTGTCAAGTGCAAGGGTTGGTTGTAGTGACAATGAAAATATGCAAGAATTGTGCTATGCCAGCCCTATAAAAAGCACTTGTGATGTGTGGCCATTAAAAGGGGTTAGGAGATGTCCTTACAAACTATTCAGGCTCTGATCCCTGCAAGGGTGCCATACTATAAACTACAAGTCTTTCCACTGAGAGATGAGATGGTTAGTGTCAAGTGTTCGTGCCTCCATCATAAACCCCTTCCCAGGCACTTTGCTGTGCAGAACAAGGAGGATCACTCTCAAGCTGTGTTTGATTACATGAAACCCAAGTCAGCCATGCAGTGACCAGAAAAAAAAATCCACCATATCATCAAAAAGCAATACTTGTCAAACAAGTATTTTAGAGATAGCAAGCGATTAAACCAAAAGCCAACGAGGAGGTCAGGGGAGCTGAGAGCTCTATTAGCCTTGGTCAGTAAACAGTTGTGATCATTGACAGATAATCAACATCAAGGAAATTCGGTTTCCTAAATTTTAAGGTTGAGGGTACACACAAGATGTGCAATCAGAGCACACTATGTTTGTGTCCTATGGTAATTGATACCTCTGAAAGTCAGTGACTGCAGAAGTAAGAAATCACAGTAAACCTCTCATCATGAGCTGGCAGAAAGAGACTGAGGAGTGGGCAGCCATTGGCCCCTCTAATCAACCTCCATCCTTCCTGGTAATAAATCTTCAGAATCCAGTAAAGCTCTATCAACATTATCTTTGCACAGCTGGAGAAATCACTTGGCCATGCAGTTTATGGAGCACATCCCAACTTAAAGGCTGGAGTCCTTGTTGGTCTCATTTTACAAAATAGAAAGAACAGGACTTGAAATGAATTGCAATAGTAAGGAGAGTATAGCCACAGGCAGTAAAATCTATCTGAGGGGCACCACTGCAATCCCCAGCCTTCACATAAGTTAGGGATTTCACCATAGGCTCTGATGGATACAGAATTCTAAATCTATCAGTTACAGTTGTAAGACTTTCAGGGAGTGTCTTAACCTCTCTGTGCCTTGGTTTCTCATCTATCAAATAATGATTACAAGTACGTCCTCAGAATACAATAATACTCTTAGCATAGTGTCTTGTCTCTAGATAACTACTGTTGGAGAATAAAATGGGAGACAGTGGTTACATATGCTCCTTGGAGTATGGTGAAATGGGAGAGAAGAACTTTGTTCAATGTCTAGGTTATAGATCATTACTGATTAAGAGAGTTTTCATTCTTGTAATTAAAAGAACTTCCAAGTAAATTTATAAACTGTTAGGGAATTAGAGAGTTGGGATTTTCTTTCTATTACATTCACTTTAGTTTGAGAATATGATGTATGAGTACTGTATTTACATCATTTCTGTCCCACCCTCTCCTGTTTCCAACTTCTCTCCCCCATTCCCCTTTCAAACTCATTACCTCTTCTTGCTAATTATTATTGTCATGTGTGTACATATAAATATACTCTGAGTTCATTTAGAGTGTGTGGTGTGTGTGTATCATTCATATATATATGATTGAGCACTTGAGATTTGGTACCCTATCAGGGGCTCATCCTTGAGAAAAATTGATTCTCCTTTGCTTATCAGCCATTAATTTCCTAGAGTTCCTCTTCTATGGGTAGGATCTTGTGGGATTTCTCCCATCTGCTTTAGCATGCCAACTGGTGGTGTCATGGTGCAAGTCCTGTTTAGGTGTAGATGTTGTTAACATTTCATGGCTCCAGCTCCCTATCAGGTGTAAAAGACAATCTCTTAGCATACATCATGGACCTCTGACTCTTACATCTTTCCACCCACTCTTCCTTGATGTTCCCTAAGCCATGCATGTGGGAGCTCTGTTATAGATGTATCAATTAGTGTTGAGCTCTCCACCATCAGTTGTTCTCTGTGTTTTGACCTGTTGTAGCTTTCAGTAATGGTCTCTATCTACTGCAAAAAAAAAAAAAAAAAAAGACGAAGCTTCTTTGGTGAGTGGTGAGAGCTACACTTATCTGTGGATATAAGGAAAGTATTTAGAATGCAGTTGGGAATTATGCTAGATTAGAAAAGTAGCAGAAGTAGGTTCCAAATTTGGTGAATAAAGTTTCTCTGGGCAGAGATGTATAGATATGACCAAAGTAGGAAGTCTATTATGAACCTTGGGAAGACTTTCAAAAGATGAATTTCAGAAAATACACATCATTTTGCCATGAACGTTGCCTGAAGTCCTGATTTACTGGATTGAAGCATGGGACAGAAACCCTGGGCTAGCCTGATAGATCACTGTACTCGGCTAGGACTCTTTCCTTCACCTGGCAGTGGAGCTGAAATTACCCATAGACAGAATTGGGAGCGTTTTAAACTCTCATCTACTTCTGTCTCCCTTTCTGGAATCCCCCCTGAGACCTTTAGCAGACACTGTTTCCAGTCCCTAAACATGGGCATTAAAATGGAAATGCTAGGAGAAAGATTGTGTCATTCATCAAATGGTGTTGAGACAGCTGTCTAACCATTTGGAAAAACAAAACTAGGGTCCTTTCTCAAAACAAAACAAACCATAAATTGCTTTAATATTTAAAGGCCAAAGGGGTATGAAAATATCACAAGGAGCCAGGCATGGTAACCCAGGCCTGTAGTCCTACAAAAGTCAGAAGGTGAGGAAGCAGGAGAAGCAAGAGTTTGAGGATAGCCTAGGCTACATCATGAGTGCCAGGCCAACTTGGGCCATCCAGTGAGACTGTCTCAAAATATCAGAAAAGGAAAAGATAAATTCTCAATAGACTACAGGCACTCCTAGCCACAGACTGTAGTACAGGAAAGAGTTTCCTGTCCATACCACTAAGAATAGTATGACTACATATGAAAAGTCAAAACTTCTCTTCATACAAACATAAAGTGAAATATAGAGAGAAGTGTCCACACCTGCCCCTATCCCGTTATGGTAAAATAGTCACAAACAAGATCTTTCACAAAATAAATAAGACTAACAGATACTAAGTCTACCATCCATTAAATTGTTACGGCTGAGAGACAAGGGCTCAGACAATGAGCAGGTGCACACATGAACGCTATCACTTCTAAAGCTACTTGAAGGTTTTAAAGATCTCTTGGAGCCATGAATGTAACTTTTTAGTAATGTTTTTTTATTTTTTTAAGTAAACTGTCCTTGGCAATTTCTAACACTATATCCTGACAACTTCTAATATTTTGTTCTTAGGAAATTAGCCTGTGGACTTCAAGTGTTGCCACAGCTTGGGATGTCAATATAGAAAGTTATGGTCACCACTGTCACCATAGACTGGTCACTAAGTCTGGGTTTAGTCTGAGTAACAGATTAATATAAAAAAAAACACTAATTGTTGATTTACATGATACAAATAAAAAATTATGTAACAAGAAGGGATATAATGCAAAATGTATTTGTATCTAAGTTCTGCATCTTGGTATATTTGGTATTTTTAACAAATACTTGACAAGATGTTCACATACATTAAGAGTAAGTATCCCCCAGGTTGGGACTCTTCAAAGCAAAGTCATAAAATCTTGGCATGTGTGAGAAGTTGACACAGGGGGCCAGAGGAGCCTAGGGAGGCCTGAAACCAAGCTCAGTATGACATGGCGGATTAGATCCTGGAACAGGAGAACTGCTGGAAAGCCCTATGGGTCCTAATGGCATTTGAGTCTGGCTAGTAGCAGTGTTTCAAAGCAGGGTTGAGTTGTGACACAGGTACTATCTTAATGTAGGGCATGGGCAATGAGGGAAACGAAGGGGCAAGCGGGGACACTGGAAATTCCTTGTGATCTTTATATGAATGCCAAGTTTTACTAAAACATTTATTAAAAAGGCATTAAGACTTTTAAAAATATGTCTATTGGAGGTGTGAGATTGAAGGACAAAAAGGCTTTCAGGGTCCATGTGTGGAATGTGTTGTCAGTGCCATGCAGATTCTATCACAAGGGAGGAACCGATTCAAAAATGAAATTGTGTTATAGACGTGTCTTTCTAAATATGGAATAATGAAAAGCAAATTATAATGCAGCATGATCTTATTTAAATGTGCTTTAAAGTTGAGTGCGTTGCTAGCTTTCATATTTCAGCTTTACAAATAACATGAATTACCTATAGAATAAAAAATACTTCAAGCTTAGAAACCCCTAAGGTGGGGAAAGAGTAGGTCTCTGTCCGTAAACCTCTGGTCTTAGGAGCTGGAATTTGGAGTTTCCTTATGTGGTGTACTGATAACCATAATCTACTTCTGGAACCTTCTGTGCCATGTTGCCAGAGCAGTGGTGCATTAGTTGCTTAACTTATTTAGGATCTTGTCTTTGAACACCAAAGTACCAACGAACATTTAAAACTACAAACTGATGAAGCTTTAAATGGAGTCAGGACACATTGATATGATAGAGTGCTTCCATAGCATGAAATTGACCCCAGGTTCAATCCTCAGAACCAGGCAAACCAAGCGTGGTGGCATATCCCTGCAACTCCAACACACAGGATCCAGAGCTGGAGGATCAGAAGTTCAAGATCACCCTTGACTACATAGTGAGTTTAAGGATAGTCTGAGACACATAAGATCTCTATTTCTTAAGAAAAAATAGAGATATGGGTTAGCTAGAGAGATGGTTCAAGAGTTAAGGGCACTGGTTTCGGTCCGTGGAGGGCTGGAGTTTGGATCCCAGCACTCACATGGTAGCTTACAACCAACTCTCTGTAACTAGTGTTAGGGAACATGATACCCTCTTCTGGTCTCCATGAGACACGCCCATCTGAGCACACACGTACACATAAGCAACATGACTTTTATTTTGGGCCTACAAAAAAAGAGAGGTGGTCTTTGCTGATGTCAAATTAGGCTCTTGCTTCTAGTGATAAAATTAAATACTGTAAGCATCCCTATGGCTATAATCCAATACCTCTTGCCTCCACTTAGATAGCTCTGTCCAAGACAGTGAAGATGAAAGTCTTGATAGAATTACAAAGAAATAGATAGGAGAGAAAAAGACTAGTTTATTAACATGAAACTTTATTTCTGTTGGATCTGTTATTTATAATATGATTTTCAGAGAGGGAAACAGCCAGCTGAATGGGAGAAAAAAACAATTTTAAAAATCACTAAATTTAAACACTGCTATTGCAAAATTGAAGACAAAATGTAAACAGCCACTTTGCCTATTTCATGTTTATCACAGGATCTTGGTGCTACCATATTTGGAATAAATACCCTAATATTTTAATGCAAATGCAGTGGGTTTTATTGTAATATTTTAGACATGTCTCCTCATAATGTGGGACTTTCATCTGCCTGTCTTATCCAGAAATGAATTTACTGGATGGTTGCCAGGATGTAATTTGGATTTATAAGAATGTAAATACCACATTGTAATTGAGTTCCCAGTAGCTTTTGAGCTCAGAGAGATTAGGCAAGGCCAATGCCAGGCGACTTCAGACACCCCAGAGACACAACTACTCACTCCACATTCCCACAGGCTTTCTACTCCCATGGGCCACGTTTCAAGATCTGCTTCTGTGAGTCTCAGAAACTTTACGCGACGTTCAAGGGCTTCTTCAGAAGCACGATGGTGTATGCACAGTGATCGTCACTGAGTCCCCTGGTAATTACAAAGTGAATACAAAGTTATTGGATAAGTGAGAACACAGACTTTCACAGGAGCTTCAAAGAGATGAATCTGACAGCCTGTGTACATGGCACAAGTGACCCAGCAAGGTAAGGAGCCATGGAACACAAAGCATGAAAGCTGGCTTAGCATATTCTGGTAAGCAGAAAATGAGAACGAAAGAAAATGAGCGGCAGGGGCCAAGGCTCTTGCCAAGGCCAGGCAAGAGATGGGAGTCAGAGAACCCACCAGAACATAGAGCTGGAGAGCAAGGGTGAGAGAGTAAGAAAAAGGCCTGCAAAGGAGGCTGTGTTAATCACAAGACTGTTAGGGGTAAAATTGTATACCAGAAAACTCACACACTGAAACTTTTAATACTTCCAAATGTGACTATATTTGGAGATAGAATCAATAGAGAAATAATTAACGTAAAATCAATCCATAAAACTGAATCAAATCCCATTCTGACTGGTGCATTTATAAAACAACCAGCCAGCTCAAGCTCCTATCACCACGCTTCTCCACTTCCTAACCCCTCCAGGGTGGAGTCCACTGCCCTGACCTATGAGCTGAAATTAACTCTCCATTTCGTAAGTGTCTTCCATTAGGCATTTTGTTACAGTAATGATACAAGTAACTAATATCATTGTGGGACATATATGTAATACAACCACTTAAGAGGTTGAGATGAGAGGGTTGTAAGTTAAAAACCAACCTAGTCTACACAACAAAACCCCATTTCAGAAAAAAAAAGAAAACACGAGAAAAACAAGACAAAACAACAACAACAACAACAACAAACTCCTCTATATTGGACCTCACTGTGGGGATGAGACTGGACACAGAGGAAAAGTGGTTCTGCTGTTAGCATAGACTCTTCTGTCTCCTACCAACCCCTGATTCCAGATACACTCAGCACCTTGGCCAGGTGAAGTTGAAGTCCAGGGTGGCCTGGGATGTAGAGACCATGCATACATAGCATGATTTCCTACCTCACCCAGCAAGTGCTGGCTGCTCCAGAGGCTGGATACTGTGCTGTGGTAAAAACTGTCATGTTCACTTCCTGTTCTTAGAATAACCCAGATGCTTAACTTTTCACAGGGCCCAATGACACTGTAGTTCCCAGGGGCACAAGGCAGAGGAAGACTGGGTATTTGCCAGAAACTTGGGGGCTGTTAGGAAATGTCCCTTCCTGGTGCCTCCCCTAGGGGCTGGTAGAGGAGCTTAAGTCTTTCAGAGACAGGGAAGCAGAGTCCTAAAGATGTCAGTGTTTATAAACATCCGGGTCCTGATCACACACTTCCAGAATGTATGTATGTCTGTCCGTTTGTCAAGCAGGACCATGTGACCCTCTCAGCATTCTAGGCTATTAAAATATTTTTTTCTCAGTTTGAGATGATTGTGTCTAACACTTCCCAACTCTATAAACTGATCACACTGGGCCAGTTTCATCTAGTTAAGTCACGCGGTAAAATCTCTGGGCCTCGCTCTACCTAGTTAGAATCAATACAGCCTGACTTTGTCTTTTTTTCTTTTCTGACACTGGATATTCTGCTATGACTCATGCCTCATACAAATGCTGCAAAATGAGATTCATAAACATGAGGACTGTGGATTCTCTGTAGTGTGAGGGAAATTGAAGAAAATGAACTCTTTGTCAGGAACTTTGAAATCTGAGGCACGTGTACAGAAAAAGTTATCCAGGTTTAGCAGAGGGACTTTTATTAATATATTTCTGGTTCCTTCTGAATGTATTGTTGACTTATCCTCATGTACACATGAAGAACTCGAAAAGTAAAATAAAAAAGATTACTCCTGCCATTCTTATTGCCACATGGAGGTAGCCCTGACAGAAAATAATGCTGATTATCAACCTATCCCGAAGAATTTTTTACTTCATGACAGTCCCTGTGTGATGGATGAGTTTAAGGAAGTCTGCTCTGTACTAGGACAGAATAAGCTATGGTGCACCACAGACAAAAGCCTGGTGTGCATACCTGGGAGAAACAGCTATGAATGTCCCAGGAGCAGAGAACGCAGGAAGCCATATCTTGCCTACTTTGTAAGTGTTCTGATTCTGCGATGGATGTAGCTGTCGTCACTCTGGCAGCCCCAGCCTGAAGATATGGGTAACACAAAAGTAAGAAGATATTAAAATCCTGCTGGGATTTGAAACCTGGCTTAAAATTGTCTCACTCTCTAGAAAGAAAATACTTCTAACACGAAAATGGTTGTTTATGTTGATATTCGGCTTAGGACAGCAGCTTAGTTGGCTTACTGACTCCATCGAGAGCAAAAATCCTCATATGTAGGAGATTACGGGAAGGCGGGAGCCTTTAGCCTTTGGGCAGAAAAGAAACAGAAAAGAGCCAGGCATGATCAGGTAGTCAACAATTTGTAAGACAGTTATAAAATCCAGTGTGGAAGCAATGGGGAAATCCACAGCCAATCAGGCAGTTGTGTTGAAAAGGGACCTGAACTGCCGTGGCTGGGTGATAAGGTGTCTCTCCAAGTCTGGCTGCACCTGATTCTGAAGCATACTAAGAGGCTATTTCAAATTTTTGTGTTGTTTTATCTTTGTTCCTTATGACTTCAGTCCAAAGGAGAAACCAGCTGGAGAGACTTATGAGATCTGACAAGATTTGACCCTGCTTACAAGAAGAGAAATTGAGGAGCTGAAATTCTAGGATGTGTACACTCTGAACTGACAGATACCCACTCTCACCTCCCTATCCCCATACCACAGAACAACTGATTTAAGAACAGCTCAGCACCGTACTCGGGGGTGTTGAGATTCCTGTCCATCCTTACAAATCTGGTACTGACTGCAGGAAGGCCGGGCCACTGTTAGTAGACTGTTAATGGCAGACAAATCCAGTGGCCATCCCGGCTGCACTTCCAGGCTATTCTGGTCTCCCAGGGGTATTGTGAAAAATGGAGATTCTGATTCAGAAGGTCTGGGGTAGAGCCAGAGACTTGATGTCTCTAGGTGAGGCTTACGGTGTTGGTCTTAAGCACCCTCTGTCCGCAAGCCAATAACACCCTGTTGATGTTGAAGAATCCCATGTAGAAGAACCATGGGGAGAGTCATCAATTATAGAAGCAATAACCTATCACATGGAAGGCATAGATTTAACTCCAGGCTGCCTGTGTTTGACACAGCCTTGCATAAAAGGCCAGCAATGTTAAATGGAGAAAGAGGGCCTCTGCATATACCGTCCCTGTTAGAAAATGCCATGTTGTAAAATGACTTTACCCTGGAACCCTCATTTTCTCGTTAAGCTGTCCAGGTTTGAGCTTCTAAATTTCAAATATAGTTTGGCGAAGAAACTTTCATGAGAAAGGCAGCACACAGTGCTGTCATTCGGAGATTCAAATACAGTCCCTATTCTCTCTTTTATTTGCTGTTTAGCCTTAATCAACATGCTCCACCCTGCTGTCTGTCAAATAAGAAATGAATAGGATTGAATGGATTCATCTGGGAATCCTTCAGCTCTGCTGAAGAAGAGAACATAGACACATCATTCCACCAATGGCTGGGAGGATGAAGACCTCTCATTCAGGGATGGTCTTGCTCATCAATATTAGCCCCTGTGATGTCACATCAGTGAGAATGGAGAGGTAAGGGTATAGCTGTTGGAAGCAGAAGTCAGGCAGAGAAGGGGTTCAAATCTTGCCTCTTTGTGTGACATGAGTCATCTGGTATGAAGAAATGACTCAAGGTGCTAGAGTTTCGATTAGAACACGCACCAGATCTAACCTATAAAACAGACATGAAAATATACCACTCTTGCTGAAGTGTCACTAGTAGGGCAGCCAGGAATTCTATTTTGAAAGAGACAGGCACATCTTACTGAAGGTAAGAGTTTCAATGGTGAAAACAGGAAAGAGCCAGCTGAGATCAGATAGTCAGTCATCTTAACCTCACCAATGCCACCTGCGATCAGCCAGCAAAACACACATGCAAGCTCAATAGATGTGCACCCTAGTTATTAAGAGTTCATAAATAGAAAGTGTTCACACTGAGTTCAACCAGGGTGTGGGCCCAAGTTGCTCTTTAAATTCCTAATATCAACTCCTTTGAGGCATATGATATCCCTTTCCTGAAAAGGCTATGTGCATGTGCCATGTCAGGCAGTAACAGCTGCCTCTCTGGAAGTCAAGGTTTATATCAAAGGATGGCAAAACTGTCAGTGATGGGGCTGGATCAGGGATGCAGCTGAGCTGGGAGCAGAGAGTGGCAATGTTCATCCATCCTGTTGGATGAAGCTTCGGCTGGGAATGTGAACAGCTGCCCTTTCTAACCCCGATGTCCTATGCCAGCATCCTTCTCTTCCATCAGAACATTCCAGAACTAGTCTTTGTCAGTTCACATATATACATGTCTCCTAAGATGACCAGAGGGCCTGCCTCTTACAGTTTTTCGGGAATTAGGGGATTAGCTTCCTAGAATGTCTCACAGACATTCCTCTCTAGGGAACTCAGAAACTAGATTCCCCTCATACACTCTGCCCCTACGGCCAGCTGTGCTTGGAGGTCTTCTTCTTTTCTCATCCTTTCTACTCTCTGCTCACTTGAGCTACCAATGGCTATAAGCTTTGAGTACCAATTGGCCCTTCACAATGGTCTTTAGTCTGGTTGTGAATTAGCCAGTGATCATTTCCCCTCCCCTCCTTCCATTAACTTAACTGCAGAGTAATTATAGAGGTGGTATGCATGCTATGACATGTTCCTTTATTAACTTTATCCCAAGTCTGGGGTGACCTGAACATTCTTACTTGGCCAGAGTTGTCTTTGTATACACATTTTGTCCTTATCTAGGACTTCATAGAATGAAGAAAAGAGTCCTGATTTGGAGGGGGAAAAAAAAACTTTAATTATTCTATCTAGAGCCAACGTCAAACAAGACATAATGACCATCTTGCCAGACATAGTGAAATATTCATAAAATAGCCAACTGTAGTTAGGATTTCAGGAGGAAAATCCTCTTTAATAAATCAGGTTGAAGTCTAACATCATGGTGAAGAACAGGTGCCCTTGAACCAGATTTCATCACTTAGGCTGCCAGATACTCAAACACAAACATGTGATGTAGGATTTAAATCATGATCTGCACTGAAAGGAATAAATACAAAAGCATATAAAGAGGGAAGGGTAGTTCATTTCAATTGTCAACTTGATGAGATCCAGAATCATGCGGAACTTTAGCTTTTAGGCTATTGATGGAGATTATTATGATTATGCTAACGAGATAGGAAAATCTGCCCACTGAGGGTCTTGTCACTCCCTAGGTTGGAGTCATGGCTATATATAAAGTGAAAACTGTGCTAGGCACAGTCATTCATTGCTATCCTCTTTATGACAGATGGAATGGCCTTTTGAAGACACAGCTTCAGCGCCAATTAGGTGGCAACAGCATGGAGGGCTGGGGCAGAGTTCTTCAGAAGGGAGTATATGCTTTGAATCAGTGTGCAATATATGGCACAGTTTCCCCCATAGCCAAGATCCATGGGTCCAGGAATCAAGGGGTGGAAAAGGGAATAGTTCCACTCACTATCACTCCTAGTGACCCTCTAGGAAAATTTTTGCTTCCTGTCCCCACAACTCTAGGTTCTGCTGGCCTATGTAACCAGCTGTCTCCAACTTTTGCCTGTAATTTTTTTATTCAAACTGCAAAACTAAAGTGAATTATTTCTCCCTTCAGTTTCTTTCAAGTATCTATCACAGTAACAGGAAAAGTAACCAAGACAAAGACTTTCTATCCAGTCAATGAGTGTTCAAAACAAAAGCCCACTACTCCAAATCAGCAGGACATTTTGGAAACCTACTAGGGAGGAAGTGGACTTTGTGGGAGAATCAATGTGCTTTGGTATAAAACCAAATGGACATTGATTTCATTTCTAATTTCTATGAGCAAATGGTTCAGTCCTTATGATGGAAGATGTCCAATTATCCATTGTTATAAGTTTTAATAAGTTTTTAAATTTATTTATTGGGAGTAAGGGTATGCACATGCTACAACACACATATGGCAGTCAAAGGACACATGTGGAGGTCAAAGGACACCTCCTTTCACCTTGTGGGTCTCAGGGATTGTACTCATGTCATCATTCCAGGTGGCAAGTGTCTTAATCCACGGAGCCATCTCTTCAGGCTATCTCTGGTTTTTAAAATCACATTGTGAAGAGGCCAAAGGCTTTTTCGAAGTGTTCTGTGTACCCCTACCCCCCGGAGCTCCACTTTTATTTATTTTTTATAAACTAATTAACTGATCTGTACCATTAAAATTGTTGAGTTTAAAACTTGGGTAGCTTTAAATAAAAGATTTTGATGCTAAAATATAATGTGAAGACTGGTATGTCTGTCTCGAAGCATACCTGTAAGTCTAATGTGTATGATTCCAAGACCTCAGTGAAGGCCAATAGACAAAAAGGCAAGATTTCTTTGATGTCTACCAAACACTGCTGAAAATGGCTGTTGAGGACAGGCCAAGTAGGCTTTGGAGTGAGTGCACTGGATCCTTGGGAAGTTGCTGAAGTCCAAGGTGTGTCTAGGCGAAGTATCTGAAAAGGCATGGATGTAAGATGCATCCAAATGTAGCTGTGAGGTGTCATGGCTGCAACGCAATGGTCCAGATCTTTGAAATGCCACCAGAGATGTTCCCCCCATCACTCTAGAAGATCCATAGACTCCACATTCATCTGAGGATAATTCTAGATTCTGGTAGAAAGCCTTAAGCCTTAACAGTGTATCTGAAATTGTGAAAATACTGTGATCCAACACTTAGCGGGTGTGATACTATGGACAGAATTAAAGAAATAAACATTTTTCCCTATAGAATAAAAAGTGAAGTTTTGAAAATATACAGTACACACCCAAATGAGGACACAAGTGATGTCTGGAAACCATGCTCCTTTGTGTACTTTCAGGGAAGAGATCAACAGAAACAGATCATGAAAAGCCCATGACACCGCGGAGTGGTGGTGGCACACGCCTTTAATCCCAGCACTTGGGAGGCAGAGGCAGGCAGATTTCTGAGTTCGAGGCCAGCCTGGTCTACAGAGTGAGTCCAGGACAGCCAGGGCTATACAGAAACCCTGTCTCGAAAAACCAAAAGAAAAGAAAAGAAAAAGAAAAGCCCATGACAGGAACACTGGCTTCTATCAGGCTGGAGGAAAACGCGGATGCTCTCTAAGCAAGGGAAAAGATAGCGCATGCTCTCTGTGCTCTGGCTACTTGTGTGACCAGGCTCTCACCCTCTGTCATCAAACTATGAACTGGAGAAGCTCTTTCTTTCACTTGATAAAAGGACCAGTTAAGAAGCAACGGCTTACGGATTGAACTTCAGTGAAAAATTATTTGTGCCTTCTTCTTTATCTTAACAATAAAAGGCAGGATTTCCTACATTTTATATACTGGTATTCACATATCTGGAACACTTATAAATTTTGTTACGTTTCGAGTCCGTTGGGATCTAGTTCTTTCTCTCATCTTGTTTTAATCTTTGAAGAATGATTCATTTGGGTTGCTGCTTTTTTATTTTATAGAACTTTTAATCATGCCACAATAGTGTTTTTAGAGAAGACCCGTGGATTTGCACTGCCTGAGACACAGAGTCCTGGTCTTCACATTAAAGGCCTTCGTAATCTCACCCCAGCGTGCTTCTCAGCCTCACATCTTTGTTGTCTAGAAAGCCCAGATTACCTTTTAGCTACCGAGTACAGGCTGTGCTTTCTTCCTACTAAAGACTGTTGGTCTACTCTCCAAGGGTGCCTTCTTCACAGAGCTTTTCCAAGGCAGGAACTCTGGGCCAGAGGTACCAGTTTCTCCTGCTCCTGAAATCCTCTCAGAATCCCCAGCTACTAGGATTGTGTGCTCTCAGAGTCCCTTGGCTGCAAGAACCTTTGTCTCTCAGAATCGCCTGCTTCTAGCATCCTCTGCCACAAAAATCTTCTACTCCCAGCATCCTCTGTTCTTGATGCTGGCCTATCTCGTATCCCCTTGTGAGATGTGTGTATGGCTCTTGTAGGCAGTGAGAGGGATGAGGATAGAGACTGCCCCATCCCATTTTGTACATCTGGCTTTGAACATGGAAGCCTGGCACATTGTAGATAGTCAACAAATCTTGGTAGAAAAAAAATTAATTAATGGATTCTCTTTTGCATCTAAGAAATGAGGAGGCTGAGCTGTCCTCTAGATTGTGGGCATTTCTTTGTTCTGTTTTAAATTTATAAGCTTACTTAACCGGTTGTAAAATAAAGAGTACTATAAATCTTTTAAGAGTAAATCTTTTTAGTTTAGCACGGTTGGCTAAGCACATGTTTTTAATCCCCTTCCCTTTCCAACGGTCCATAGAACTGCCATTCTCTCTCTCACACACACACACACATACACACACACAAAAAAAAGCGAGCAGAAAATCTGCATTAGCTTTGCAAAGTAGGGAAGAGGACTGTTCTGGTGACAACAACCTGGAGGAATTCCTGCTAAACAGGCTGCAGATGCCAGCTGCTAAATGGAACTCTCTCAGCTACAGACAGGCCTGGTCACCCCCACCTGAGCTGTGCAGGAGGCGGGGGGGGGGGGGCATTAAGTAGGGGGAGGGGACGGGGAGCTATCCTCAGAGAACAGGTGAACTGTCTATGAAACATGTATGTGAAAGTATTGCCAGGATAGAAGAAGAGTTGAGGTGGTTAAGAGAGAGAGAGACAGAGACAGAGACAGAGACAGACAGAGAGACTTTAAAAGGAAATTCACATTTTTTTTAAAATGCTGTCTGAAAAAAATTACAAGTCAATCTGGAAAACACAGGCTAGATACTAAGGGGTTTTTAAATACTTACCACTAAGAATCTTTTGTCTTTAAAAAGATGGGCAACAATGGTGTGTTGGTTAGCTTTCCAGGGCTGTGACAAAATGCCTGTAGAATCAGCAGCTTAAAAAGAAGAAAGGTTGGTTTAGGCTCATAGTTCTAAAAGTTGGCCTCTATGTAGCACAGTACATCATGGGGGATGGAGAGCAGATCAAGTAGGTCCATTGTCTACATGGCCAGGAAGCAGAGGGAAAAAAGGTGTCTTAATGCCCCATCAAGGTCGTGCCTTCAATGACTTGAGTTGCTTCCACCAGACCCTACTAGAGGTCCAAGGGTTCTGTTACATCTAATAACACCACCAACCAGCATCCATGTCAGCAGCGCTAGTACTTTGAGACGTTTAAGACCCAAATGCACCATGTTTCTTCAAGGTAACTTCAGAAAAAGCATTCTGATTTTTCAGAGACATTACTGAAACACAATGAATCCCTATTTTTTTTGTAGATTCTGTATTTATAAACTTCCCTAATCACTACATTTATTTATGGCAGCTAAAGCAATACTTCCAGTGAATTCTTGTCATGACTAAATACACACAAAGCAGCAAAAACCACAAAGTCACTCAGTGTGCAGGTTCCCAGCTGGTGCTGAAGAAGGACACATTTAGGAACAGTGAACAAGTATCTTTTTCACCACTTACTTAGTGTTATTGTAACATCTATTGCATTTTCATGCTTTTAATGACACACACACACACACACACACACACACACGCACCCATGTGTAAATACGTGTTCCTGTGTATAAATGTAGTTGTGCAGGTGGTCACAGCTATGATATTTTTGTGGAGAACAACTTTAAGTACGAATCCTCTTATTTGAGACAGCTACTATTTGCTGTCTGCTGCTGTTTATGACTCCCTACCCCCAAGCCCATGATCAGCAGAAGCCTCCAGAGCAGCAATCCACAAACTGTGGATGTGGACCTCCTTGGAGGTCGCATATCAGCTATCCTGCATATCAGATATTTACACTATGATTCGTAGCAGTAGCAAAATTAACGTTATAAAGTAGCAATTAAATAATTTTATGGTGTGGGAGTTACCACACCATGAGCAATTGTATTAAAGCACCACAGAGTTAGTTAGGAAGGTTGAGAACCACTGCTCTAGAGTCTAGAGATTCTTCTGTCTCTGCCTCCTGTCTCCTGCAATTACACCTGAGCCATGGCTTTGCATGGGTTCTTGGAACACAAACTCAGGTCCTCACCCTTGTGCATCAGGTGCTAGAGCCAGTGAACTAGCTCCTAGCTCTTCGCAATGCTTCTTGATGTGTATTTTGATCTTTACTATGGTCTAAAATATTCTGAAGGCCTATCTCATGTTCTTCCAGCACCAGAGGGTGATGATCTGACTCACAGAGAAGCTTCACTTGAGCATTAGTGACAAAGCCTGGTGCCTGTGAATGGAATTCAACCTTAACGACTCAGCAATATGTGATAAGATGTTTTAAACAGAAGCATATCGAAAGCAGGGCTGTGCATTGTTCAGCGACTCATGGGAGGACAGATGACTGCATACTTACTGATCAATTATTCACAGAAAACATTCAAGATTAAAACTACTGAAGCACACATAAATTACA
>JADRCD010219678.1:801-61697 GCA_019843815.1 Montemys delectorum
ACACACACACACACACACACGCGCGCGCGCACACACACATACACACAGCTGTACATCAAATGCTATTCCCAGGAGGACTAAGATGTATTTGTAAAGAGACTTACAATGATAAAACATGACATTTTAATGTATTGAGTATTAAGATGAGGTCTAAGGAGACAGAGCTTTGATTGATAGGGACTGGTGATGCTAACAACTGGAGCTTCATCTGGATGACTAGTGGGTGGCGGGCGGGAAGGACCCAGGAGCCAGCCATGGCATCATTTTTCTAACTTCTAGCCCCTAGCTGTACCCCCACTGTCATCTCAGTCTATTGAATGATTGTGTCAGAGACACACTCTACTCAATGTCTACTTATCTATTTTCTCGTTTGAATGTTTGTCACACACACTAGTATGCCCTATGTCATCTGCTCAATCACACGTCCCCCACACACACCATTTCTGTGAAAATTTGAGAAATGTTCATTTATTTAGTATGAGGGATATATAATTAATGAAAATTCAGGTAGATATGGACATTTTAAAAAATGTTAGTTACATTAATTAATTAATCAATTATGTGGGCTTATGTGTCATGACCTGTGTATAGCGATCAGAGGACAAATTAAGAGAGCTAAGTTTCTCCTCCTACCATGTGCTCCTGAGAATGCTACTCAGGTTATCAATGTTGGCCACTTGTATTCCTGGAGCAATATGGCCTGTACAGTTTCTAAAGTTTTTGGTAGCAGTTGTTTGCTTGTTTGTTTGTTTTTGTTTTTTTGTTTTTTCGAGACAGGGTTTCTCTGAGTAGCCCTGGCTATCCTGGAACTCACTCTGTAGACCAGGCTGGCCTCAAACTCAGAAATCTACCTGCCTCTGCCTCCCAAGTGCTGGTATTAAAGGCGTGCGCCACCACCGCCTGGCTTGGTAGCAGTTTTTATTGTTTAGTTTGTCTCTAATGAATGTTAGTTATGTAATATGCTTTGTTACATATTATAATGTCTATGATAGAACTGCTCTACAAAATGCCATTGATATTACCTATTTAATTTTTTTGCCTGGATGTCACTTATAAATATTAGACATCACAGAAAATGAAATGATTAGGCTTGGGAGCACTTCGGTGAAAGGAAAGATAGGAAGATTTACCTTTTACTCCTTCTTCAAAAGAGTTTTATTTCAAACGTTCCAGAAAGTATCCCAAAGTGCTTTGAAATAATCCAGAATACACTTGGAGGATGATAAGGTTTGCTGCACAGAAGCAGTCTGAACACCTGTGGGCCACACAAGTGATTTCTTCAGTTGCGCATTGCCTCCCATTTGTTCCAGTCACCATCTCCCAATTCCCAATGCAACATTCCCAGGATGTTCCCGAGGCAGCATCCTGTTGATTCCTACACTGATAAATCCTGAAGAAACAGATACAAAGAATCAATTAAAGAGGGCTGGAGAGATGGCTCAGCGATGAAGAGCACTGGCTGCTTTTCCAAAGGTCATGAGTTCAATTGTCAGCAACCACATGGTGGCTTACAACCACCTGTCATTGGATTTAATGCCCTCTTGTGGTGTGTGCTCATATACATAACATGAATAAATGAGTCATTAAAAAACAAACAAACAAACAATAAAAGAACCCTTGAGGGCTGGTGAGATGGTTCAGTGGTTAACAGCACGGACTGCTCTTCCAAAGGTCCTGAGGTTCAAATCCCAGCAACCACATGGTGGCTCACAACCATCCGTAATGAGATCTGATGCCCTCTTCTGGTGTGTCTGAAGACAGCTATTGTGTACTTACATATAATAAATAAATCTTTAAAAAAAAAAAAAAAGAACCTGTGACTTCAGCTCAGGAGAAGTCATTGGAAAAGAGCAGTAACTTGTTCAACACTTAGGTTTTTTGAACACGGTCCTTCATGGGCCAAAGCATTTTATTTTGTTTTATTTTGATTGTGAGAGAATATTTGATTCATAATTTGATCATGTTGTCCTTAATTTATCATCATAAAATTCTTAAAATAAGATAGTGAGATGGAAAAGTGATTGTTATGGTTGAACAGGGTACTGTTTCTACAAGCTAGTAGCTGGTAACTAACTCATTTCTCATCCAAATTTAAGAACTTCCATTAAAATTTCTAAGATTGTATAAAATAAAATGTCAAGAAATAATTTTGTACTTAATTAATCATAGTCAGCTGAGAACATATTTCATTATCCCTAATCACTTTCTTTCTTTCTTTTTTTTTTTAGTACTGGATTGATTAAGTACAATCTACTTAAATATGGATATAAACTAATGAATATAACCAATTTAGAAAAAGTGTACATTTTCACTGCTCTATAAAGAGTAAATAAACTTAGAATTGGGACTCATTTGATTAGTTTTAGAAACTAGAATAAAATACTTAAAGATAAATAAGCAGATGATGCCATCATTTCGTTTCTAACATGTTTGTGTGTGCAGGGGTGGTTTGGAGAGAACTGTGGGTTTCTGTGGGTGGATATCTATGTTCACAGGAGGCCAGAGCTTAGCCTTGCTTTGTTTCCTCAGGAACCATCTACCTTGGGTTTTTTGCAAGAGGGTCTGTCATTTGTCCAGAGCCTGAGTATATCTAAGATGGCTGGCTAGTGAACTGAAAGGACTGTCCTGTCCCTCTCTTCTCAACACAATTACGAATAGAAACACCACACCCAACCTCTGTATGTAAAGTCTCTGTGAACTTGAGACACTCCCCGGTCTACATAGCAACTTCCAGGCTACTCTCGATCTCTCGATCTTTCTCTCGATCTATCTATATCTCTATCGATCTATCTATCTCTCTATCAATCTATCTATCTATCTATCTATCTATCTATCTATCTGTAAACTGTAAAACCTCCATATGTAGGAAAGAATTTTGCAAAGGATAATAATGGAAGGTAAAAATGACTGAGAATAATTCTCTATTATTGATGAACATGTAATAGTTTTTCACTCATTTTAGGCAAGCTCACAACATCTATAAGCAAAAACAGCAAAAATGAAGAAAGGAAAAAATAATTCTTTTCAAACCCAACACTGTAGCATTGTGTATGTTGTACATTTTTTCTGGCTGGATGAATTGTATAGGCCAAATAGTAAAATTTGGGCAGAATGAATACCAAACATTGAGCATGATGTCAGTTAAGAATCTGGTCTAAGGTGAAATAATCATACTTATTTTTAGAAGAACCAACCACATCACTAATAATTAAAATGTAAATTGAAAAGAAAACTAAAGAAAATCTCAGTCAAATGTTAAAAATCTTACTTATCAGAGCATTCAATTATCAGTATCATTGCATATTTCCACTAAGATGGGATCTCAAATTATTTCCCTTTTATTGTGTCCAGAAAGAAAAAAGTGAAAGAAGATATAAAACACTAGAATGGATTTCACAACCACTTAAAATTTCAATTTTAATGCTAATTTGTTAAAGTCATGAGAAATGAGTTCTTAAACTTCTATAATATTAATATACTTGAACTTTCTTATAATTTTCTATTGCAAATATCAAAGAATTATAGGGAGAATATTATTCTTTAGTCACTTTTAATTCCACTTAACAGAAATAAATTTTATCCCCATCATTATATCTCTCACTTAAAGACAAAGGTTATGCATTGGACATAGATTTTGACAGATTTTCTTTTTTGCTTTTTTTTTTCCCACTCACTCTTCAATGTGTACACCCAAATTGATTGTACAAAGACCTTTCATATTTGAAGGGGAAAAAAACCCCAATGATTTAAACCTTAAGAATAAATAAAATTGAAAAATAATAAAAATAAGAAATAAACTGGGGAAATCCATATAAACGTCTTTTAGCTAGGAAGGAAATAATTGCTTAGAAAGATATCAGATCCTTTATAGTGCTGTAAAATAAATGCTATACTAGGATTTTATTATGTGCAGTTTTATTTGAGTGCACATAATTACCTTTACTAGACAACTGCATCTCTGCATTAGTCAACATGACATACCCACCGTGTGTGGTTCTGGATTAGGAATGCTCTTTTGCCTTTGACCTCTCATTTATCTCTATTGGATCATTAGAACAAACCTTGGTGTTGCTTACAGTTGAATGTCTGCATACTGATCAGTAATGAACAGGAAATTGCTATTGGATTAGTTCTAGGAGGGATGGGGAAAGCTCTGGCCAGCAAATGCCCTCCTGGGTATGCTCCTGAGAATGCTTTGTCAGTACCGCAGTTTGTTGTAATGTCATTGTAGCATCCCACTCCTGAGCCCACCCACATCCCACCTCCCAAATTTCCATTCAGACTGCTAGCACTGAAACTGCCTTTGTCTTCCCAGCCTGCTTGCCTACTTTACAAATCAGCCCAGCTGCTTCTGCAGCAGCAGGTTGTTTGCTCAACCCCCCCCCCACCCCGCCCTGCTCTCCAGGAGGATGGCAGCCAGGGTAAAGAGTAACAGCTGGGATTGCCTTACTCTGGCATCCAAGTAATTTGGGGTGGGTCCATTCCTAACTTTATTTCATTCAGATTTATAATCTTTCCCTCTGTTGCTCATTACAGAACAGATAAACGACATTTTTCTAAAACGTTTTTCTCATCTGCCAATATATCTATCCATTCAAGACAGAAAAATTATTTTACAGATAGTTCTCTTCATTCCTATTTAAAGACTATTTAGAAAACAAATGAGTGAAAATGTATTAGTGTGACTTTTAGACATAGTAAACAGCAGTTGTTTCATTGGTTGGATAAGCATTAAATGAAAGAATTTTTAATGTCTTCAGAATAGGGCTTGACACATAGTAATTGCTAAGTTGGTATTTAACAGGAAGGAAAGAGAATGAGAGAAGGGAGTGAAGAAGAGAGGAAGGGAGGGAAGGAAGGAGGGAAACAGGGAGGACCTGAAGGGGGAGGGAAGAGTGAGCTAGGTAGAAATGGAGAACTGAGTAATAACTGCCGGATTGAAATCCTAATTGTACTCAGGCAATTAAAACCAGTATGATATATTTAATGTTTTCTTTATCTACTTCAAAAGTAAAGTAAAATGAAATAAAATAAAATCACAAGTGGAAAAAAGGTATTGGTTTAGGAAAGCTTTTATACTTTCATCCATGTTGAGAAAGTTTTTGAAAGTTCCCTGTCTGTGGCCATTCAATAATGGTCAGGTGCCCACACACCTGCTCTTTGTACTTGTTCAGTGTAGCTCTTAAAAGTCTAGTGAAAAGAAGGCAATTGCCTACATAATCTCAAATGTGAATTATTGCTTCTTTATTCATGTAACTCCATCTTAAGTTATCCTTTAATATCTCCAGGACATGAGTCTTGTTGGGTTGACATATATTTAAAGGTGCTAGCTGTGGCCTTCTTTCCACGGAGAGCACAGACATTGTCATGCTCTGGTCCTGGTCCTGTTTGCCAGTGTTTCTCTTCACCATAGTCCCTCATCCAGGGAGGCCTGCCTTGCTCACAGGACAGTCATGCTTTTTAATCAGTAGCCTTGATTTGTCAAGGCCACCTGGAGTTGACATGTCTTACTTGTCAAATATGTCATTTACCTTAAGATGGCTTTCAGCCCTTCTGAGAGCTTTGCATAGACCCAATAAAGCCAGCCTCTTTCTTTTTTATTTATATTATTTTACAAGTGTGGTTTCTTCACTGAAGTTAAGGAAAACTCTTTTCTATTCTTGTTAATCTGTGTAGATCCTAAGCCTAATTAGTAACAACACATGGTTGTGTTCCCAAGAAAGGACATGAACCTCAGCAAGAGATCCTTCATCAAAATTGTATGTTTTGCTTAATTTGCTCAACATCCGTTTCTACATTTCTTATCTTCAGAAACTTAGAAATGACAAGGCTTGTTGTACTAGTTATAAAAATGCTTTTAAAGTTGTTTTCTCTAATATAAAATACACCAATCGTTGGCTTTATCTAAATACTAGTAATTGGAAAGAGACGTAAGAAATTTTTTTTCATTAGATTATGTAGCATGTATGCTTTTGGTGTGTATGGAATATATGGAACAATAAATACCATTGCCTTCTGAAATAAATATTGTAAAATTATATAATTATAGTTAATCAAATATGAATTTGAAATTTCTTGGTATGGAAGCACAGACTCTTCATAGCTAAAATAACAGGAGACTTTGAAAATGTCTGAACAAATTTTTATGTAAAATGAATCTGGAATGGTCACCACACCAGAATTGCAGAATTAAAATACCACCATGACTGTGATTGCTTAATTTCATAACTTTAATTTGTTGTCATTTTGTAGATTTGCCAATCTCTCTGAGTATTGATAGCAAGTCCTGTGTTTTAAAAAGAGAGGCATGTAATTTTTTTCAGAAGAAAAACACATTTTTATTAACTCCTTGTAATTCAGACAGGATAAATTATAGATCCTATAATTTTACAATATTTATTTCAGAAAGCAATGGTATTTATTGGTCCACATATTCCAAACACACCAAAAGCATACATGCTGCATGATCTAGTTTAAGAAAACAGATCATTCTTGAGAAGATTTTACATGTGTAAAATATTCTTGATTTCTTTTGAAGTAAACAAAAAAGTATAGTCTAACCCAATTTCCTTGCAGATTTGATTCTGTTTTTCCTTATAATAATTGGCTTCACCCAATGCTGGGTTTTTATGTTACTAGTCTACACTTTGTATGTAGTTTTCCTTGCTTTAATATACAGAAACAATGCCATAGGACTATTCTATGAATAGTCAAACATCACCATGATAATGCAGATTTCACATAACTATATGTTCTCATCTTCATACTATCATTTTTTTAAAGATTTATTTTGTTTATATGAGTACACTGTAGCTGTCTTCAGACACACCAGAGGAGGGCATCAGATCCTATTACAGATGGTTGTGAGCCACCATGTGGTTGCTGGGAATTGAACTCAGGACCCTTGGAAGAGCAATCAGTGTCCTTAACCATTGAGCCATCTCTCCAGCCCCTGTCATTTTTATATTAACAAATTACTAAGAGGGTTTCAAATTCTACATTGTGATGAAGAGATTTGAACATATCATAAGACAGATACACCCATGTGCAATATTTCCACCTTTTTTTCAGAAGTTGGAGTTTATACTCACTAAGATTTTAAGTTGTCTTCAGTCTAGTTTTATTTCTTCCCTACAAGTTCTATGCATTTATGAAAGGATTGAGCCTTTGCTGCTCCTTCTACGTTATTAATATGGCAGTCATTTAAGTTTGAGGAAATGGAAAAAGTAATCATATACTTCATATTATTACAAAAATGGTTCCTTTTCTGAATATACTATAATTTATGCATGCATTTTTATTACTATGGACCATTTAAGTTGCTCTATTTTTTTTTTCTTACGGTATAAATACCCTTACATTCTTATTTGCTTATCTCCTAACATCCTAACCTATTATCAGCTGAAATGATGTTTTTGCCATGTCCTGGTGTAAATTTAGAATAACATTTAATCCACATTTTTATCCAAGTATCTCCTCAGGCACTTTAATATGCCTATATCCTATAAGCAAAATGTATTCGAGGGTCAATGCTAAATAGATGCCAGCTTTGATTTATGTATTAAATACAACTCATAAATATATCAAGGTGAGCGAGGAAAATTATCTTGCAAAATATTGCACTGCATTCATCATCTGGACTATTTTCAATATAGGAGTCTGCAGAAATTCTTACAGAATACAGAACAAAGGCTTCACATCCATCATTCATTTTATCCATATAAGCTGCACAGGTGGTGGGGAGCTACTTTCCTCACCACTGGGGATATCTTGCTGGGCCAGTCATTGTTGTTGTTCATAGGCTTTATAATGGGGCGGGGCTCCCTCAGCATCTTGCATAACACCTTCCAATATGATGAGATTTAGTTTTCAGGATACCGGCTCCTGGCCAGTTCCAGCTAGCATGTCCTTCAAGTCCTGCGTTCAAAGTATGACATGTTCAGAGCAGTTTTTCCGTTAATTTCTAGGAGGCAACCAAGGCGGCAGCGATTTAGGGGAACTGCCCATGCTTGACAATGTTTTGTGTTTGTGTTTTGATAGTCTATGGCTCTTGGGAGGAACATTATCACATTGGGTAACAAAGCTCCACTTAAACTATTTTCACATGCGTATATATGCATATATATATATTAGCACATATATTCATATAGATACATATAACATATATAGTAATGTTATAAAGATCATATTTCCTTACAGCATTTTTCGAACACCCATGTGTTAGTCCCTTTCCTCTTGGTCCCCTTTTACCAGTTAAAGCCTCTCTTCCCAATTTTTCTTTTTTCCCTTTGTAGAAGGGTCTGTTAGACCTTTCTGTGCCTGTTGCTGCTCTGTGTTGTATGCTTATAGTTGAGGATTTAGAGCTAGGAACAGCTGATAATGAGAGCGCATGACATCTGTCTCTATGAGTTTGAATCGCACGACTCATTGTGTTTTCTAGTTCCATCCATTTACCTGAAAATTTCATGATTATGTTTTTTCCTTTCTAGCTGAAATGGTATTTCATTGTGTATGCGTACCGCATTTCCATAGCTAATCATCTGTTGAAAGGCATTTAGGTTGTTTCAATTCCCTGGCTGTTGTGAATGAACTGGCAATGTACAGAACTGAGCAAGTAGCTCTGTGGCAGGATGTCAGGGAATGGTAGGGCTGGGGAGCATAGGAGATCTGCTCTGAGCTTTTTGAGGATTTCCCACAGATTTGTAAAATAGCTGCTGTAGTTTCAATCCTACTGACAGTGATGAGAATTCCCTTTTCCTTGACCCTTGACCAACATTTGTCCTTAGCTGTTTTCTCAATTTTAGCCATTACAACTGAGGTAAGATGAAATTTCAAAGTTATTTACCTTTGTATTTCAGTCATTATGAAGGATTACGAACACTTTCAAAGATACTCCCTTCGCCACTTTAATTTCTGCTTTTGAGAGTTCTCTGTTCACATCCTTAGCACATATTTTAATTGTCATTGAATATAAATATTTTTCATAATTTTTATGACTATTTTATTTATGCATGGGAAGAAGCTTATGAATTATGTTTACTTTATCTTTAATATATAGTTGTACTGGTTTTTATTGATATTTATAATTAGAATGTTAAAAAGGTATTTCCCTTTTATTTTTAAAAGCCAGAGAGTCACAGACCAACTTGCCTTCCTTTAGCTGACTCAAAGTCAGTGTTTTCCAAATTGGATGTTATCTCCTATGATGATCATCTATCTGTCTCTTCCTTTTTGTGGTCTATGAACTGCACATGAATAAACCCAGCTGGCCCAGTCCCACAGGAGCTGAGGACAATTAGTCTCCATCTCCTTTTTACTATCTCCTGCCACCAACAGTCCCATCTGCTCAAGTAGAGTAAGATATCCATACAGGTGGCTGCTGCACTGTTTTTCAAGTCTCTTTGTAGTTTTCTAGTTCCATCAATGGTTTGGAAGGTGAGCATTATAGCAGTTGTTTATGATTGATATTATCCTTACCAGTAAGTGAATCTTCTTTGCGTAGTATAAGCAAAGTGATTATTAAAAATTCAAACCATTTCTGCTTCCATTCCTCAAAATAACACTAGTGGAAGAATACATAATGCAGTTTTAGAAAGATGCATACTTGGCATGATTACGCTGTGTTCTTCAAGATTCAAAACCTGTTTACACCTTTCCTTCTTGTTATATCTCCCAACGTTTCATTTGGTTTGAGATATTTAGACAGGGTCTCACTCAGTTGCTATGGCAGTTTGTCAAACTCATAGGCAAACAAAAACACAAAAAAAAGCAAAACCAACCAACTAACCAACCAATCAAAGCAAACCCTCCTGTATTCAGATGTCAAGAAGCTGAGATATTGTGTGCTACTACAACTAACTTGCTATGCATCTTCTTTCCAGCCTCATTCTCTGGTGAGACCAAACTCTTGGCTGTTCTTGAGATCTGTCAAGCATTTCTTGCCTCTATGTCTCTGGTTTTTTTTTTTTTTTTTTTTTTCTGTCTTTTCTCCTTAAAATGCCTCTTGCTTTTCTTCCCACACTCCCTGGCCACCATGCTATATATATATCTTCCTACCTTCCTGTCATTTCATCTTGATGTAGACATAACCAGTGCTCATTGTACCTCTGTTCTGTTCCAAGTACACTTTGCAAAATTAATGCTGCTCTGTAGTCATGTTTACCTAGTCTTCCTTACCAGCCATCCAATCTTCTTTGCATACTATGAGCAGAAGGTTTATTAAAAATTCAAGCCATTCTGCTTTCATTCCTCAAAATAACACTAATGGAAGAATACATAATGCAGTTTTAGAGAAATACCCTAGAGTAAACTCACCAGGTATAGGGACAGTATTTTATCCATCAGTACATTACAGCACTTATTAGAAGACCTATGAGAAACAGCAAGGTAATAAACACATAAAGTCAGTGAGTTAGCTGTGCAGGGCTAACTGGCTTTTCAATTCTGTACAAGAAACTTGTGGAGCAGTATCTACATTTTACACACACACAAAAAATCTTTTCTCCAGCTCAGGAGATAAATAGCCTATTCATAAATAGCTCCAGAATTACCCACAGTTATGTGCCCATATACTTAATCATCTTTAGGTTGATATGACTTTTTTCTTATTGTGAATGAGTACTTTCCAAGTATTACTTCGTGTGAATTCCAGACTTTGCTCTGTCTGAGTTCCAGATCAATATCTTTGATCTGGACCTAGTAAGTAAAGCAAGCTTGTCAAAAGCCCTTAGTGGTTTACAATTTCCTCTTTCATAAAATCATTTAGTTACTAATATATTCAAATTATAAATTCCATAAATGAAATGGAAGCTTTATACTCTGTGACTTGATTATGGAAGAATATTTTGGGGGTTAGCTTTATCATTCTGTAGTTAGCTTCTTTAGAGCTTATATTAACCTTCATATATGAAATGGAAATCAGCCATTCTCAATGGAGGGTTATTAAATTTACTTTTGCAAAGTGAGCATTATACAGGAGCCTAAAGCATTAAGAACATGAAAGAAGATTATAATGACCATCAAATATTTTAAATTCTAAAGTGTATTTACACATTGTGTTTTTTACTGAAAAGATGATTTTTAAGATATTTTAAAATTTTAACCACATTAATTATTAAAGCAGACAAAGTGTGTTACCGGTTAGTCTTTGAAAACTGTTTCTGGGCATGGTAGGATCTCTTCTAGGCCTTAATAGGTAGATTGAATTTGAATGAAGAGAAAACCAGCAAAAGGACAATCGCTGGCCAACCAAGAGGGAGAGTCTAAATCTGAGTTTCCATCATTTAAATAACTATAGTCAGGTGGAGTGCATTCTACCCGCTAATTGTATATGAGTCTATTTCCTTATTTTGTGAGAAATGGATTAAACGTATACAAAAACTATGTCAAAATGGGGTGTCCATTATGACGATTAATATAGAAGACTTTGATTATTACCGTGATCTAGCCGAGGTAAACCAACATTAGATGTTTTTTTAAAACTATGTGCATTTTTTTCTTGCATTTCCTACTTTTGTAGAAAGGAATTCTTCATCAAAAGAATTTCATGTGGGTTATGCAGTATACGACCTAACGTTTTCCAAGGCAGTATTTAACCCCACAGGGCACAAGTGTCTTTCTCTTTTTCTTTGTCAGGCTGATCTTCTAGTCTACCTTTAAGCAGCGTTGCCCAGAAGCCCTTCTGATGATAAAAAAGGTTACTTTTAGTGCTTAGAGGTAATGGGTCGGTCTGATGCTGCTTGTATCCTATAACTAAAACTGATTCCTTAAGATGTGGTTGCTCCTGAAAAGCAGATGCTCATGTACTCAAGTAATGCCATATGAACCCTCTCCCCATTTTAATTGGTCGACAGAAGGCTAGAGCCTGTGATTGGGCAGTGGAGGGAGTAAGGTGGGACAGGAGGTTCAAGAGGAGGTCACAGGTGGGAGAAAGAAGAGGACAGATAGAGACCACCATGGACCAGAATCACATGGTGAGGAGAAACAGCAAGTGACAAGGGGCTTTATAGCTGGGGAATAAGTTAGAATAGTCCTAGATCTGCCCAATCTATATATTTGGCATATAAATATAATATCTGGATTGTGTGCCTTCTATATGGGCTTATGAGAACACTAATGCCAACAACAGTTACAGAATCTGGAGAAAGACAATCTATGATAGTTTAACGTTGACCTCTGGTTTTTCTAGCAAATCTCACAGAACAAATTATTAGTGTTATTTAACTTAGTCCTTTTTTGTTTACCATTGAGACCCATTTTCCCTAGCACTGTATGGCTCATGCATAGTAATGGAAGAACTACTTCATATTTGATATGATGTGCCTTTAAGGTGGACGAGTGTGGTAGTTCTGTGCAAATCTCTCCTCTCTGTTTTAAAAATAATAATAATTAAGGGAAGTAGAAAGGGGTAGAAAGGAAGTAGAAAAGTAATAACAGCATCAGGGCTAATCTTCTGATATTCCTTTTCCAAAACTCAAATATCTGCTTTTTCCTCCCAACTTCCGGAGGCTGCTCTATTTGCCCATAGCTAGCACCCATCTGAGCTCAATTTTTGTCAAACTTCAGTTTTCTATATTTTTCTTATCATTCTTTTATACTATTTCCAAGTCCCTAGATGACATATTCTCCTCTCACTAAAGAATCCACAAAACCTTTCACAAGAATTGAAAGCTATATTTAAATGATATAATTAGAATATTTGTATTCAAATATGACTATTTTGAAGAGTCAACATTAATGGTAAAAATTAAGGATAATTAGGTAAAAATTTAGGCTGCTTGAAGAATACAGCATACACAGTAGCCACAGAAACATCTGAGCAAAGGCAAGGCCCACCTCCAGTCAGCTGTAGCTTCCTGGCTGGGTGTGGTAACTGCTGTTGTAATGTTGTCTAAGTGTGTCAGGGCAGGAACTGGGCCAGCTCCTTTGTTTTGTTCCCTTGGATTCTAGTGTTTTCTTTTAGGTAAGATATGTGTTTAGTAAGCTTGTGTTGATTCAACCAAAATTACTTTTCCTTAACAGTACAACCTTGGAAAGTTCCTTACATTCCTGAATCTTCTCATGTTTCACTGGGTACTGTTGTTAATAACCTTTCTGACTTTTGGGAGTTAGTATGGTTTTGTGACTTGCTTTGAGCAATTGAATGGAAACAAAATTGATAAACAAAATTGACGAATGCCTCTTTGAACATAACATGGGAGCCTGATTGTTTAGAGAGTTATTGTTAAATTTCCTTTTTCCTACACCTCTAGACAGTTTCAAACACGTGGACCTAGAACGAATCTTTTCTGCTGTGCCTGAAGTTATTGGTAAAGCAGGGCTCACTTGAGTACCTGTTTAGATATATCAAATGATATACACATAAAAGTGTGTTTGAAACTATTAAGGGTCTGTTTTTTCTGCCATAAATTGTCCCTGCTTGATTGACAACTGGCAACACACTTGTTCACTAAGACAATATTTTGGCAATTAAACACGACTAAGCAAATTATTTTCTCCGCACACAGATAACTTATGTTAGGTGCTACTCTGCATAACTGATACTCTCACACCAACTTTTCTACTCTGGAGTGTGGCAAGATTCTTCTTAAAGGGAAGAAACACAGCAGATATTTAAACAGGAAAGCTGCTGCTGGCTGGCTGTCCACAGTGCTGAATCTGGAAGAAAGCCTGGCTGCTGCAACCCCTTCTTTACTTTCTATCATTATTTATTTATTTCCCTGACTCCACAGAATGTGTGGAGTCAGATTTACCTTCATGATCTCCTTTTTAAAAATGTACAACTTTCCTTTGTAGCATTACGCAGGGCTGCTGTGTGTTGCTCAGTAGGAGATTGCGGATTTATAAAGCACACCCTCCCGGCATTCTTCCCCTGCAGCAACTAGAAAACAAACTAAAGCAAAACAAAAAGCTTGAGTAGGGAGGGAAGCCCTGAACTGTGCAATTAACTTCATGTGTCGTAGGTGTGATATAAATCTTTTGGGACTTAGGGAGCGAGCACTGCCATTTTTTGTTTTTTCCTTTGAACAAAAAAACCCCTGCCAGGTAGAGGAAGTGAGCCTTTTCACTTCCTCCTCACTTCTCTCCTCACTTCCTTCCTCACTTCCCCATCACTTCCATTTGTCTGTTCCATATTCTTGTATTTTGCTTAGAGATTCGATGGTGGTTACCAACTTCTTCTGTTCTTCATTTTAACACACGAATATTTTGTGTCTCAAATTCTCTAAAAGATATCTTTATCTCATCCTTAGAATTCATTTGATTAAAATAGTAAAATTGCCTTATGTCTTAAATGGAAATCAGTAGGAAACTAAGATGAAATGTTTAGTTTCAGGAGCAACCGAAGAAGAAGTTGTCTTTAGCAAACAGAATTCTCTGAAAGGTACATTAAGTTAAACAAATGAATGGCCTTTCAAACTTTATTTCAGTCATTCTCTGGAATTTCATAAACTTAAAATCAGTAATGACTGATTTTAAGTTTATGAAATTCTTGCATAAATTTGACTGCTTGGTTTTCGGACTAAAATTTTTGTTCTAAACAGTTGAAATAGGGATTGTAGACGACAAAAGAACAATTAATGTAGAAAACTACTGATACGCTTAATGCAAAAGCATTCCTAATCATATTCGTCTGATTATTTTTAGACCTGAATGCTTGTTCTCATGTTACTGTAGGCCTGTTACTCTATGCAGATGGTAAATAGGGCTCTTGTTGGTTCAGTGTTGGATGAAATGAGTAAAGAAAGAGTACTTTATAAAACAGTAACCGATTCATATTGTATTGTGGTTTTACAGTGGTTTCCTTAAAACAGTGCGTTATTGTTAGGCTTGTGGTTAGCTTTCATAAAGTTTCATTCAGAAAGGAGAACTGATCATTCTTTCCTATGTATTATTTCTGTATATCATTAGTTAGTTTCCTTTATGTGATTTTCTCGTTAGGAGGAAGGCAGGATGGGTGAGACACATTCAATGGATGCATAGAAAGGGCAAGTCTTCATTGCTTTCAGAGAGGAGAAGAGTTACTGATCTTAGGCCACTCTCCCCATCTGAATAAAAGTAACTCTCATTAAACATCTATTCTGTGGTCAGAGCTTTAATGACCAGTGGAAAACCATAACACATTTTATTATTCACTCATCAACTTAAAAGAAGGTCAGTTGTTTAGTAAAGACTCGTAGCCCATAGATGACATTGTCTTGTCTATACACTGACCTAACAGGGTTTATAGAAGGCTTTAAAAGATTGTTCACACTTAATATATCACAATGCCTTCTCCAACAGTACAGAGACACTATTCTTCATTGTATTTTTTCTGAGTGAAGCATTAGATATGGTAAATGTTTCAAGGATGGAGAACCGATAAGGTTATTGTGTGAACTTCAAAGCATTAAATCTAAAGGCTTGGTCCTCGAGGTTGGAGTGTACCTATCCTAGAAACAGAATCTTATGTAACTTACCAGCCCATGGGAACACTTAGAGCACTCTGGTTGTTAACATTATGCACATAAGGTTTCAGCAGGGCAAACAAACATTACCTGAGCTTACTCTTAGTATCAGAAAGGCACTGGGAACTGAGGAACGGTATTTTACTTGCCTAGTTTTCTGGTTAATTGAAGTAGAGTTATATATAGCTGTGTTACCTCCAGTATTGACTATTAATACCCATGTTTCAGCCTGTTCAGAATTGTTCTTTGAATTAATTTAAACATTGCATTTAAAGTTTGTATTACAGAGCCAGGCATATCACAACCTTAAAATTGTAAATATTTCCCAAGAGCACAAAAGCATAGTTAAGAAAGGAATTGTTTTATTGTGAGGATTTACAGAAAATATAACAGAATTTCTGCCCTATAATTAAATTTATATTCCTCATAGGAATATAATATTCCTCATAGGAATATAAATTTAATTATACACTCTTCTCTCTTTTCCTTTCCTTTCTTCCCCTCCCTTCCTCTCTTTACTTTTTCTTTTCCATCCCCATCCAGTCCTGTTTCTTACTTTACTTTTTTGAATAGTACATAGAGTGAAATTAAATATTAAATCAAGCAGTTTCAGGACAGGGCACTGCAAGGATTCTCACACACAGTGTAGCCAGGGAGAATGTCTTTGGTAGAGTGGTATTTAAGTAAGTATTAAGGGAAATAACATAGTTGTCAGAGAACATCATGGGTAGAAGAACTGTAAGTGAATGCTCTGTACATCTGTCATCCTCTAACAGTGAGGGTAAAGTAATATTTGCCAGTGTCTCTTCCAGTCTTATACTCCCAAATAGAAGCCTTCCTGTCAGGTACTTAAAAGGACGCATTGGTTAATAGGCAAGGCATACACAGAATTCACATGATGCAGTTGCAAAAAAAGAAAAGGCAAAAGCTGGGTGGTAGTAGTGCATGACTGGTCCCAGCATTTGGGAGGTAGAGGCTGGTGCATCTCTGAATTCAAGACCTGCCTGGTCTATAGAGCGAGTTTGGGGTCAGCCAAGGCTACACAGAGAAATCCTGTCTAGAAAAAACACCACCACCACCACGACCACCACCGCCACCACCAACAAGAACGGGGGGGGGGGGAGGAGAGAGGGAGAGAGGGAGAGGAAGAAAAAGAAAAAAGAAAAAAGAAAAAAGAAAAAGGAAAAGAAAAAAAGAGGACAAAATTCTACCAGGATGGGTAACTCTTACAAGGAAGCAGAACTGGCCAGCCATGTTTGCGAACAGATACATTTTTGGTGTGGTGTGTCTCTCTAGCTCATTTTTTATTTTGTTTTTGTTTTTTGTTTTTGTTGCTTTCATAATAAAAACTTCCTTGTCAAGGAAAAAAAAATATATATTTATATTATAATTTGTGGTTTATTTGGCTCAAGGTCATGTTTAGAAATGTTGCAAAAATACTTTGACTTTAGTTTTTAGTTTACTGTAGAGCATTCACATGGCTGTACTGTAAATCTATTAGAAGGTGATTAATATACCATTTTGAAAAATATTTCATTTTCAGATTAACTTGGTAGAGATAAAATACTTGTTTTACTTTATATGAATGAGTAAAAAGTATTTATTTTCTTTCATGAAAGAAATAACAACCTGTTGGGTGTGACAGCACACACATTTAAACCTAGCATTCAGGAGGTAGAGGCTAGGGCAGATTTCTGTTAGTTCAAGGTTAGCCTGGTCTATAAAGTGAGTTGAGGACAGCCAGGGCTACACAGAGAAACTCTGTCTCAAAGAAACCAGAAGAAGAAAAAGAAATAACAATCTGTAATGTCAGATTGCTCTTCATGAATTTCATGTCACAGAGAAAGCACATGACTTGACACATGAAAATGACTACCTCAGCGCTGCTTGCCACTCATGGCCAGAAAGCTACAACTCCATTAAAGAACAAGCTGCTGTGATTTTTATAAGGATTGTAAGCTAGAATATTGGTATTTCCTCCAGGATAAAAATAATTACTTCTATTTAGAATTATCTACTTCAGTCAAGTTTTAAAACTCAGTGAAAAGCCAATCACTGAAAATGCTTTATATAATTTAGGTACCATATAATGTGATCATTTGTCTCCGAAAACACAAAGACTGAGGCAAGTTAGGGATACATTTCTTAAGGAACACACTGTACCCCAAGACATTAGCTTCATATTTCTCAGTAAATATAAACACACTTTTTCTCATATTAAATAGGATTTATATCTTTAAACCTAATTGCCAACCCATTTTATAAAGTAGGGACGGATATATATGATTTTTATATAACCTGCTTGTATTACTGGTGTAGCAATTTTGACCTTGATGGTGGTGCTATGAGATGAAATAGTTTTCTAACGAGGGAGAAAAGATGTGGAAATGATAGCATACTGTTTAAGTGATCACTTACAATATTCACAAATCTGTCAACAGTACCTGAAGTTGTTTTCCAGGTCTTTCATTTTACATATTGGCAACCTTTCTTTACGATCCTCAAATGAAAGAAATTTTAAGCTAGCATCATCTACTAACTCTAATATGGTTTATCAAACAATGACATGAGATTTCTATCAACTGTGAAAGCATTTTGGGTCCATAACCATTTTGGTTTGATATCATTTGGAACATTTGATTAATACTATCAGTTCAGCAGAAAGATTCAAAGTTTTGTGTATACATTAAATGTGTTACATAAACTTCGAACAATTCAACTGTTTCTGAGGAAAACATGGCTATTCATAGACTACAAGTTATAGTACTGCTCATCAATATAAATGTTGACTGATCAATTTTGATATATTATCATGATGCATTATAATATACAGAAGAAACAAGAAGTTGGTACTTAAGGAACAATGAATTTCTGCAGTGTGGTATTTGTATTCCAATGAAAAGATGCATCCTTTGGACAAAAACATGCAAAAGCTCATGCATACAAATTCGCTTTTTTTTCTTTTATCTTTTATTTTTTTCTCCAAGACAGGGTTTCTCTGTATATCCCTGGCTATCCTGGAACTCACTCTGTAGACCAGGCTGGCCTTGAACTCAGAACTCCACCTGTCTTTGCCTCCCAAGTGTAGGGATTAAAGGCATGTGCCACCACTGCCCGGCACAAATTAGCTTTTTTTTTTTTTTTTAAGATTTATTTGTTTATTATATGTAAGTACACTGTAGCTGTCTTCAGACGCACCAGAAGAGGATGTCAGATCTCATTTGGGTGGTTGTGAGACACCATGTGGTTGCTGGGATTTGAACTCATGACCTTCTGAAGAGCAGTCAGTGCTCTTCCCCACTGAGCCATCTCACCAGCCCACAAATTAGCTTTTTAAGGGTAATGAGATTGTAGTTATTTTGGTGCTCTTTTTAGAAACCCTTTACCATCTTGGTTTTAGATCCTTCATATTTCTTCATGTGTATGGTGCTTTGCCTACATGTCTGTATATACATAATGCGTTTACTGCCCATCGAGTTCGGAAGAAGGATCCCTGATGCTGGAGTTACAAAATGGTGAGGAAGTACCATGTGAGTGCTTGAAAAAGTACCCAGGTCCTCTGAGAAAGCAACAAGTGCTGTTAGTCAGTGAGACGTCTCTTCAAGGCCCCTCAGACATTCTTTTTAATGCTATTACAAATGATACAGTAATACAGATTAAAAATAACACAGTGATATGAGCCTCAAGGAAAAGTGACAATTTGCAGGCTGACAAATGTCACCATCCCTTAATTGCTCATCAAGCACTCATTCTGTCGACTCTTTTCTGTGCTGTTGAATGCATCTAAAGCATCTGCTGTCTGCTGGGAATGCCTATCTGCTTATCTGTACTTCTGAGTAGGGCTTCCAAGGGCTCCCGTGTGCTCCCAGGATAAAAGCCTCTAATGTGATTTCCAAGGTCCCGCCTCCTGAGATGCCTTGTGCCATTTCACCATCCTTCCCAAGAGTTTGCCACTTTACCCTAGGAGGAAACACTTCTGGTTTTACCTTGCTCTCCTCTTTTACATGCTCTACTCCTCACTGCCGCCCTTTCTCTTTCTTTAGATCCCCCCCAGCATTCGGAATTTCCCTGCAAGATCAGTTTCTTAGGGAAGGGCCTGTAGATTTCACTCTTTGATCACTGACAACCTTCTGGTTTTTTTTTGTTTGCTTTAATACAGGATCTTACTATGTTTTCCTATCTGGCCTGGAACTCACAATATAGACAAGGCTAGCCTCGAACTCACAGAGTTCCCTTAGGCTCTGCCTCAGAAATAGTAGAATTGAAGGCATTGGTCAAACACACACACACACACACACACACACACACACACACACACACACACACACAAAGACACTTCAAAACAAAATAAACCTTAAAAAATTGCAAGAAAAAATGATCAGTGATTTGGAGAACACACTTAAAACATTTAGCATTTATTTCTGAAATTTAGGTTGACAGCATGACCCCAGGCTTTCCAGTGATTGTGATTTTCATATATTCAGAGAAAGACACTGAACTGCATTGAAAAAGATGAGCAGAATATAGTTTGTTCTCTTGTGGACATAACAATTGTCGGAATGTATATATTTTTAAGGCTATGTATGTGCAATTTTCAGTCATTTCACAAGAGGATGGTTCAAATGCAGAGTCAAATGAGTGTCTGGGTAGCCTCCCAGCATTTTCTCAGCTGTTAGTACAACATTTGCTTCTGCTTGTTTACAAGTACCATCCTCCTGAACTATTTCAGCAAGCAGAACATGACATCATGTCACCCATGTGCACTTGGGACTTAAGGAAGAACTGAGAGCATGCCCGCTGTCATTACGTTTCCTAAAGCCTAGCTTCTGCAGAACGGTCGTAAAACTATGGTTTGTAGCTTTAACTTCAGAAAGTTCATGGATCTCAGTTAATAATCTTATTCTGTTATCTACTATTAGTCAAATAATATGCAAAGGTGCACATATTTTTAAAATAAGAATGTCAAGTGTTTTTGAAAATAATATATTTCCAATACAACAGATATCACATCATCAATCCAAGTCTTTTAAAAAGACTGAATGATGTGTTGTTTGATTGTGTAGTTGTATGTAGTATATGTTTGTATGCATGTGCTTTTTGTGGTTTCTTGCACAATAGACGAGTGTGACGGCCAGTGGTTGCCATGAAATTTTTTTTTGCAATCACTTCTTTATGTTAGTTTTTAAGACAAGATCTCTCCCTGAACCAGGACCTAGCCTTGACCATGCCTTGAAATGGTTAACCCTGAAAACCTACCTAAAACTAACATTATGAAACAAGTTGTGTTTATATATTTTGGAATTAATGACAAAAAGAGGCCATGAATTTAAAAGAGATTAGGGACAGGTACTCGGGAGGGTTTGGTGGGAGAGAAGGGAGAGGGAACTATGTAATTCGTAATTGTGTGATTACAATATCAAAAATACCTATTCAATGAAGAGGTAGACCCCATCAGAACATCAGAGAGGCCACTATTCAGGCTAGCATGCTACCCCCAGTCTAGCCTGGTCTAGTTCGTTGCCTTCAGAAATGAAAAGTCAATCTTCTTGTAACCTCACATTCTACTCAATTCTGCCTGTCTGTCTTTCTTCCAGATGATAAGCAAAAGGCATTCTTTGATTTATTTGTTTGTTTATGATGTACAATTTCTTGAGACTCTCTGATATGCTTCCAATAATTGATATATTCTGTTCTTGATAATTCCTACACTATGTAGGTGATTTATTCATTATTTGAAATGGACTTTGAAGCGAAACTCAAATTTTGGTAGGCGCAAATTGAGTGCATTTCTTTATGAAGAACTGTGCAATTAATAAAAAGTCTTTGTTGAAAAGATGAAAGGAGAAAACTAAGTAGAGATCAGCATCAAAGGAGTTTTCAAGTGAGTGTATGATGTAATCACACAAGATTGATGTGAAAATGATTCTTATCATGATATCAAGCATTCTATAAGCTTATCTTGTAAGATGTTCATTGTAGTTTTGAAAATGTCTGTTATATATTTGAGGGTTTACCCTCAAATTTAGAGACAGTTAAAAATTGTTATACTAATAATTTCTTATCTGGAAACATACACAACCACCAATACTGACAAGACATTGTGCAATTCAGGCTGTGAAATGTTAGTTGAAGAATCATAGACATAGACCTTTAAGCAAAAGTTTGATTTATTAGGTTTTTCTCATTCAGCATTTCTGATTTTTGTCATAGAATTAGTTGGTTGTGTGAAAATGACTACTGGTGTACATTCTTATTGTTAAGTAGCAAGCAAACAATAGCCAGAATGTATACATATTTTAATTAGATTTAATGTGGGTAGAATTATTGATGTTTATGTTTAAAAAAAAAGCAAATTAAATTCAATTACCTTCATAAAGGACCAACCATGTAAGTATTTAATTGCTTACATCAGGTCTGCAACAAAGTTAGGTTACTTGAATTTGGACATCAGTATAGCTGAACTATTTCGGCATCTGTTAGTTTAGAACGATTAAATGACTTCTCTCCCGTGTCTCATATGCACATAGTAACTTTTGTACTTTTGCTTAACCACAAAATACTTTACCCTCTAGGTGGGATAACTAGTTCCATAGCTTCTTAATGAAAGGAACATTGTGTTACATGTAACTAATGTCTCCTCTAGATTTACTGTTTTCGGAAAGAGCCAGAAGTGGAAAATATTAAGCATTAGCAACTTACAATGACATCATTCTGTTTAATTAAAATGTGTCCGTAATATTTCACCAAGGTGTTCAAACTGTACAGTCTTATCTGATTTCACTTCTTTTAACTTAAACTATTTTTAGTTTTCATATTTGACACTTAATTTCTGAAGACTAATGGAAGGTACCTAAAAACATTTAGGAACATTCAACTCAGAAGTACCGTGCATAAATTTTTGGGGTTTTTTTTGGAGAATCTGTTTATAAGGAAAAATTACATTGTTTCCTATACATCATTTAACTATATATATTTAGTGCCACATACTTTAGTTCATATGGATAGAAAGGTATATAACACAAGAAGAAAAATGACATAAAGTTATATACATGGCCTGTGACGGAACAAATGCTAAAAGACATTAAAGCATCAATAAATAGTTCCCATAGGCTTTCTGGTCACACCTTTTCCATGCAATTGGTGCCTTTAAGACAAGGTTTCCCTTTTTCCTGTACAAGCTCTGCAGTACTTGAAGCAGCAGACTGCTATTTTTGTTTGTTTGTTTGTTTGTTTGTTTGTTATGTTTTGTTTTTCAAGACAGGGTTTCTCTGTGTAGCCCTGGCTGTCCTGAAACTCACTGTGTAGACCAGGCTGGCCTCGAACTCAGAAATCAGCCTGCCTCTGCCTCCCAAGTGCTGGGATTAAAGGCGTGCACCGCCACTGCCCGGCTTCAGACTGCTGTTCTTAATACAGCATTATCCTAGGAGAAGAGGAGAGGCTGTAAACTAACTTATCTCATTACTGATATTAGATACAGAAACCCTGAGCAGATAATATATATGGGCAAACAAAACATGGATGAAAAAAACACAAATTCACCTCATAAAAGGCATTTCAATGTCTTTTCTCAATAGGTTATTTACTAAAATCTAAAAGTGGCCATCAGAATAATAAAGTGGCCTTATTTATTACAATGGGATATATAGATATTATTTTGTTTTGCATATTGTTTTTTGTTTTTGTTTTTTCTTTTGAGACAGGGTCCCTATGTAGCTCTGGTTGTTTTGGAACTCACTGTGTAGACCAGGCTAGCCTCAAACCCAGCAGTCTACCAACATCTGCGTGCCAAGTACTGGGATTAAATGTCTTAGCTGTACCCTTGCTCATGTGAATGCAAGATATTAATGTTGGAAGAGATATATGGATTCATCTCTAATAAGGAATACAGTTATTTGTTAAACAGACAATGGTGCTGATAACTCTAAGTTGAACATTATCATTCTGTCTCATAGAGTCAAATGGTCAATAAGCAAGTTGGTATATCCATTGGTCTATTCATTCACTGAGATCTTTGACTTTGGCATGTAATGTTAAGTGTACAAGCTATGATCAGGGCAAATAAGAGGACTGCTGGTGTCAAAACTTTTAGGTGAGAGATCCCTACACTCCTTCTTTTCTGCAGTCATTTTCACCTAGCTAGACTGACTCTTGATAACTCTACTTCTGTGCGTAGGATGATTTTAGGGGGCAGCCAACGATTTTCACAGGTTCAGAAAAATATTGAAAGATCCAAATTTCACAAATGAGATTGAAGTTCACCAGAATTGTTTGGAAGACAGACTGATGGAATCGTGGATTTGAATAAGGAGCTGGGCATCGGTGAGTAATTCATCTGGACATGGGAAAAGCCAGGCCAGAAAGACGGCTGGTAGGCCAAGTTCACAATTTTTCTTATAGAACACATATATACACATCAGAGATAGAGAAATAAAGTCTTCCTCTAAGATACATATCTATTATATAGTTAAATTACAATAGTGTGTGTGTGTGTGTCTAGCTCCTGTGTTTATTCACAGAGGTGTGTGTGTGTGTGTGTGTGTGTGTGTGTGTGTGTGTGTCTAGCTCCTGTGTTTATTCACAGAGGTATCCTGGAAGTAATGACACTTAAGTAGTTAGGGTTAGGGTTACTCACCTATCCCTATCCTTTATAACTTTATCTACCAAATACCAATCTTATTAAAAAGAATTAAGGATCCTTGTAGAAGTGCTTTGACTGAAACAGAAAACATAAGATGAACCTTAGATATTGATGTAGAAATGAAAGCAGAAGGAAGGAGGAATGCAGGGAGGAATGCAAATAAGAGACTAAGAGACAGAAGGGAAGGACTGGAAAAATATATAAGATTGATGTAATGCCATATATAATTATATGCATATATTAATATGCATACATATGTACTATATATGTATGTACTACTGGGATCACATTGGATTTTAGAAGTAGTCACTAGTCAGTAGATTTCTCTTCTGTATCTATTCAAGAACTGAAAGTATGGCGCTGAGCAATTGAAAGTTGGTTTAAATGCATAGATTAATATAGGCCAAGGAAGGAGAAATATATATTAGGAAACAATGTTCACTGTCCATTATAAAATATTTTTCAAACTAAATTCATGGAAGTCATCTGATAGTAATAAAGATTTTGATGTGACATAAAATGCTAGGTTATCTAAATTACATAGCCTCATAGACAACTGGCAAGGCTGTGTTTTCCCTGTCTGCCCCACAGTGCTATAATTATTTCATTAACCTAGGAGGTAAGTTTATTAATCTTTGAAATTCCATCACTGATTAGCCTGGTCCTTTTCCACATGTTTCAATCACCATCCATGGAAATAGTTCCTTTGTTTACACACATTTGGCACAGTTCCCAACTCCTAATTTGATCACCTGCACCTGGAAAAACTGGTAATTTCATTTGACAATTCAGGTGCCCTCATTAAGGAACAAAGCATTACATAAATGCTACTGAACAAATTTGAATTGTTCTCACATACGTACCTCACTTTCCGACACACAAAATGTTCTGTGAAAAGCACAACACAATCGTATCTCTTGGCTGAGACTAGAAATACTCCATACTGTCTAGAGGAAAACACTGTAACTGGAATGAGCTGGCAGTATTCTTTCCATTTTGGGCATGGTTCAACATGGGGAGCAACCTCTGCCACCAAAGTGGCTGGCACGGGTTCTGTGTTAAAAGAGACAGCTGGCTTATGGACCTTTAAACACAAGCATCGGTTTTCACAAATGTGAAATGAAACAGCTCTAACTTGTAACTTTCATCATTGGAATATAATTGTGAGAATTATTTGTACGTTGTACACAGCAACACCTATGGACTTACGGACTGCATTTTATGCTGTGAATTTCCATAGTCTGTTCTGACATGTTTTAAAACATGGATGTTTCCCCTGCAAGGTGTAAGCATATCTGTAACTCTAACTTGATCTTCATTTTTAGATACAGGGTTGCCCTACTCCATGTGGATAAAACCTGGTGAATTAGAATGTTAAAAATTGTAATTAATTGCAATATAACACAAATCTATACCTTCCTCTTGTACCTCTTTGTAATTAAGAGGTGGAGAAATCTATAAGGCAGGAAATCACTGCCCATCTGTAATTTTTCCTGCTGCTTCTTAGCTTCAAGATGTAGTTACCAAGTGCTATTGGCTGTGTATCTAGTGTTTAGCAATCTCTTAATCTGTGCTTTGCTGTCCATTCCTGCAGTCCCTATTTTTACTGTGGACTATGTACTTCTGGCTGGCTCCAGATTCTCCCCATTCTCTGGATATACTCCCCTTTCCCTCTCCTCTTCCTCATCTTTATTCTCCTCACCTCTTCTCCTCCCTTTTCTTCTTTTTTTCCTTCCTCCTCTCCCACTCATCCTTTTGTCTTGTCGCTCTTCTCAGCTTAGATAGCACATAATTAAGGTTCTACTAAACCTCACATCATACCTGACGGCTCGCTACTGTCTAGTGAGTAAATTTAGTCAACAAACTATCCCCAAATTTAGGACAAAGCATCTTGACATATTTACCACAAACATCTACTTCTCTGGTATTCTAGATACCTTTACATCTTGCTGATACATTTTGAAGATACCTTGGCTTTGCCATTATTAGCAAGTATATTTCTCTGTCATTTTCTAGATAACCCTTCTCTTCTATCCCTCTTCTCTATTTGATTAGGGTTTATTTCCATCTGCTCTTCCTATTTTATCCAGTGCCTCCATGGAAATTGCTATACCATCAGCTGAGTAACTTTCAGGACATTTAAACCTACAAACCAACCACTTACTATTAAATATGTATTCTTGGACAACAAATCCAACCTATCATCCTGTCACCCATTTTGTGTGTCCCTTTATGTCCAGTCACCATGCTACAACAAATAAAACTCAGAAATAATATAGTGGTGTATGGGAGTTGTAATGTCTTTAGCTTGATCCACCCAGTTGCCACTAGTAGAGTAAGAAGGGAGATGGTCTAAAACAAAATGCACCTTAGGATTTGTTGTTTGAAAAGGACATCTCATAGAGAGACTATAAAGACGACAGAATAGGTAAAAAGCGCTTTAATATCTTTAGATCTTTTATGTAAACAAGAAAATTATCACTCAAATAGAAATGCAAAGTAACTAAATCCTAAACTGCTTTTTTATCCCCGTTGTTACTGTTTCCTTTTTTGATATATGTAATACACATGCATGTATGCATACTTTTGCACTTGTGTGGTCACCCATGTTTGTATGCCTGTGCGTTCATGTGGAGGTTAGTGTTGGAAATGGTCAGTTGCTCTTCCACTTGTCAATTTAGGTGGTGTCTCTCAATCTAACTCAGAACTCATAAATATGGCTTGCCTTTCCTGGCAGATTTTCTGGGGATCTCTTGACTCCATCAGATTACAGGGAGTTACCAAGCCCATCTGTGATATATGTGGATTTCTGGGATAAGACCTCAGTACAGTACTTGAATGACAGCTGCTTAACTATTGAGAAATCTCCCCAACGTCTCTCCTCTCCCATCCCCTAGTTTTCCTATTTTGCATGTAAATGGTATGTTAAAAACGTTACTATATCTAGCATCTCTAAGTTTATGCTAGATATAATTTTATTAAGCCATTTACAAGGTGCTAAAACACACATTAATTAACCCCATGATATGCTGGAGTACAAATACTTTTATGTGAACAGAACACAGGATAAAAAAAAAAAGCAAAGTTGAGGTTGCATTTTCTTATACCTTTATTTACAAGAATGAACTAATATCAGAGCTGGAGTTAACATAAGAAAAGTGATTTGAGTCATTGCTGTTGATCAAAATCCTTACTTTACTCCTGTTCTATTTGCTGTGATAAATTTGTCAGATTGAATGTAGGTATAGTTTGCTTACTGTCTCAAAGTATATTTTTTAACAGATTTTTTTTTTTACTACATCCATGAAGTTAGGATGGTTTAAGTTCTAAGTATCTCAAACAGGACTCAGTTGTTTAACAATGAAATGAGTATGTTATTGCCTCAGGAAGACACCCATTTTACATGGGTAGGAATGATCCAGTTTCTTGCCATTCCTTTGCCCTCCAAGTCTTAATTCATCCACTTGGACTTTAAAGTTGGTTACTTAAGAACTGTTCCATGGCTTCAGGCATAAGAGGTTCAAGACAGACAGTGTATTTCTTTCATACAGCTGTGTTTTGATTTTATTGCAAAAACTAATCATTTCCTTGTCTTTTGTTTTTACTGGACAGAAGTACAGCACATACCTCTGGCAAGTCAGTCATTGACTAGAAAAAAGTAATACCTAATTGGCTTAGACTAATCAATATTCTCCATTTTAGTGTTTCTCTTTGCACATGATAATTGGAAAGTGAACTGTAGGATTCAATGCTGGCTTTGTCATCAACAAAGAAAGCAGTGCCTAGGGGTAGGCAGTCTGTTGTTCTGATAGTCATCAAACATGTTCATTCACTAGACCTTGTTAATGAGCCTACAAGTCTTCACTGCAGGGAAGAAAACCCACATCGAATGTTATAAATGAATCTAGGTATTAAATGCATTTTCTGGACATTTGTAGAAACCATTTATAGAAGGTACACAGTAAACTTCTGAGTAACTAAGGAACAGAAGAGATATTCTAGGGGACCACAATTGCACTTTTTAAAGTTATATTTCTATGTGTCAGACTTTTTACAATGAGACTGTGTCATGAGTCTTGTAAATTGGAAACAATGATTATAGTGTTCTTTAGCTGTATATTAAAATATAAAAGCTCCTGGAATAAAATATTCTTCCTGCAATTAAAAAGTCAGAATAAAGCCTAATGGCAGAGAGCATTCTACTAGTCAGTCATCCAAGAAAGCAATTTCTTGAGGTATAGGAGGGTGATTATTAAATACAATGGAGAGAGATATGATAGTTAAAAAATATTAAAGAATTTACACCAGTGTAAGCCATCAAGACACTATAAAACCAGCCATTTCTGGGCCTATTATTTCTTTGCCAACCAGTATGTAGGCACTGGCCACATGAAACCTATTGAACACTTGAAGTCTAGCTAGTTGAATTGAGATGTGCTAGTACTATAAGAAACACACTCAATTTCAATACACTAAAATACATCTTGAAGCAATATTCTGGATATAATTGGCTTCTCTAATACATATTAAAATTATATTTGTGTGCTCCAGTGTGTTTATTTATTTATCTCTTATTTATTCATTTATATTAGCTCCTAAAGATGTGAAGGAACACAAGCGACTCACCCTGTACCCATTTCATAGTGTCAGTCTAGACCAGTAGTTCTCAACTATCCTAATGGTGCAACCCTTTAATACAGTTTCACATGTTGTAGAGACACACAATCACAAAAGCATTTAGTTACTACATTATAACTGTAATCTGGCTACTGTTATGAAACATAATGTAAATATCTGATAGGTGGGATATCTGGTATGTGACCCCAAAAGGGATTGTGATTCACAGATGGACAACTGCTGGTCATGATGTGACTGGATGAGCTTTCATGTTGTGGGGTTGACTGGCCTCATGCTTTTGTTTTTTAATTATTTAATTATTTTATGTATATGAGTACACTGTAGTTGTCTTTGTAAGACTCTGTCAAGCCTAAGCTTACCCACGACCCCATGAGTGAACCACATGGAGCTGGAATTGATTCAAAAAGCCAGAGGACTTTATTGTTCCAATGCACTGGCGTCTTTCCAGACCCGGAAGGAGAGGGGGCAACCACATGCAGCCCGTTGAGTGAGCTTTTTATACAGTTTCTAGGGCAGCAGCCATTAAGCACAATGTGATTGGCAGAACAGTTTGACTTTTTAAACTGATTGGTCTTTAGGGAATGAGGTGGCAAGGACTTCCCTTGTCTGAAGGTAGGCAAGGGTCATGTCCATCCTACAGAATGTATCCCCACCCGCAGGACTCCTGACCCGTGGTCTGAGGAATGTTAATTAGCGTCTCCGTTCTGGAGGGGCAAGTATCCTATGACATTCCCAAAGTTCTTGAGCTGATTTTTTCATCTTCAGACACACCAGAAGGGGCATCAGATCCCATTATAAGTGGTTGTGAGTCCCCACGTGGTTGCTGAGAATTGAACTCAGAACCTCTGGAAGAGTAGTCAGTGTTCTTAACTGCTGAGCCATCTCTCCAGCTCAGTTGGACTCATGTTAACACTAGTAGCATCAGCTAGATCTCTTGGGAGAAACATTCATTTTAATAGCACAGATAAAAAGAATCTAAATGGATGTGATTTTTATACAAACTAGATAGGTATTCCAAGGTTGGGAAGAAACACTCTAAAGACACTAGAAGGAGTAACTTTTTAATTTCTGAATAAAGGAATGTTATTAGGAATGCTGTGAGATTCTATCAATGAGATAAACTTCTGCGCATGATAATAAAGATGGATCCAAATGCAATTAATTTAATTAAGTAGTAATTGAATGAGTCAATGTTTTATACTCCACTGTACTTGATTCTGACCTAGTGGTGACATAGAGCTTAGTAGTGCAGGTAATTTCTACCTCTTTTAGTTCAAGAATTGTAAGGAAGGCATTCTTGTCAGAACCACCTAAGACAGGTACAGTCTTGTTTATAAAATAAAAAAGGGGGAGATGTGGAGAGCTTTTTTTTTTTTTTTTTTTTTTTTTTTTTTTTTTTTTACCTTTTGTAGTCCATCATCGAGGGAAGACAGGGCAGTAACTCCAGGCAGGAATCTGGAGTCAAAAGCCATGAAGGAATGTTGCTTGTGGGCTTACTCCTCATGGCTTGTTGAGCTTGTTACTTTATGCAATCCAGGATCACCTGTCCCCAAGTATGTGAACCTTCTCGTATCAATCATCAATCAAGAAAATGCCACAAAGGCATGCCAACAGTCCAATCTGATGGAGACAATTCCCCATTGAAGTTTTCTGTGCCCAGCTGACACTCATGTGTGTCTAATTTGACAAATGAATCAGCCTCAAATCCAGGGAATCAATTCATAAATTCTTTTCAACTTATAAATGATTTTCATTTTTTATACATTTTGACTTTTACAGATTTTGATTTTTGTAAATAAAAATATTAAAATTTTAACACTAACCATAAAAAAGTATATATGATGCTTTTCATATAAATATTGTCAGTTTTCTACCAAATTGACATCAACTGCATACAAGAAATCACACAAATACAATGATTTCTTAAATATATACATTTCATGAAAATGTAGATGCTACTGATTGGGAATTTTATAGGATTTCTTGTTTGGCTGAAAGTATTTATAGCATGATTACATATATTTTAAGAATGATTGATTTATTTTTAATTTATGTGTACATATTGGATGTATTTCAGAAGAGGGCTTCCTAGCCCCTGGCACTGTGTTACTGATGGTTGTGAGGTGCCATGTGGGTGCTGGGAATTGAAACACACTCCTGCAAATGCAGCCACTGCTCTTAACCAGCTCTGGGTTGCACATATCAACACTGAAATTCAACTCATATTCCTCTCATGCAAAAACTAACTTGATTTATAAATAATCAGAAAATAAGATATTTTCAAACATTTTATATGAATATGTAAGATACAGAAATAAGTATATTTTTACAATCCTCCATATTCATATAAATACATGTATATGTAGATATTTATACTTGGATACATGTACTAATGCAACCAAATAAGTACACATTTTTCGACAAACTTAATGTCTTTTAGATGCTTTTTTCATTTTCCCTAAATTTTATCACATATAATAATATAGTATTTCTGAACTTGATTTTCAATAAGCAATGTATCTAAGATGATTTCATTTTAGCACACAGATATCTATATAATTCTATGAAACGTTACTTAGGTTTATTCAGTATGTAGAAGTATTTAAAATGTATTTCCACAAAATCTGAGGGAAGGCACTCAGGTTATTTATGAATGAATAAACTATATTTCTACTCATGCTCTTAGGTATTTCTACATTTGAGAGGTTGATGTCTATCATCCTATACACTTATAAATAAGGCAACAATTCCCAGCAAACATCAACCCAGATCAGTCAGAAAGTGTCACTCTAGCATCAGATTATACTTGGCAACCTTTCATTTCTGCCAATTGGATTAGAGCAAATTATATTGAATGAAGGATGTAAGAAAGGACAGCTTTCCAAATTGCATAAATAGCTGTGATAACTATTAACAATTCAAGAAAAAATCTCAACTCATTAGATATTGTGAAATACAGGCTGTGCTTATTAGAATAATAGAATCACAATCTCTAAATGACTGCCCCACAATTTTAGCTTTTCTTTATAATACATAGATGCATTGGACTAACAAGCACCTTGCTGCCTTTCTGGTAAAAACATACAGATCTAAAAATAGTGGGAAAAAAAATCTCCATTTGTTTCACAGAAGGTAGAACAAACAAATGGACAATAAATTCCCTTAATTCCCTCTGATACTTGTAAGAACCTGCAAGACTGAAACAAAGTCCAATAGCACATAGTGGAGACATTTGTATTCAAGTCATTGCTAGTCACTGTTCACCATGGCCAATCTCTGTTCTTAATTCAGCTAGTTTTACAAGCCCTAGCAATTTATTTTGGTAGGAGATAGCAATCACATCAAATAGTCAATGTTTTAGACATATGTGATACATTTCACAGGGATATTGATATTTATCAAATAATAAGAGATACTTACGCTCCATATTCCATAAGCTGTCATTCCAGGTCTGCAGATTTATTGCACATGGCTCTCATCCAATAACTCAGTTGGACTTTTATTGTCTTCACATAATAGTATATTCCTAATGAATACATGAAAAAATTAACTTTTTTTAATTTTAGGAGGGATTGCTAAGATATTCAAAACACATTTCCTCTATGCCTTAAGTTACATAAAATTACATTAAATTGGAAGAGTCTTTTAACATAGGTAGTGTCTTTGCAAGAAGGTTTGGCATACACTTAGTGGCATGCTTGGATTGTTGACGTTTGCTTCTTGTGATGTACAGAAGATAGTTTCTGTTTGTTATTTTAGGAAGGATTAAAATAGAGGAAATAATTTCTAAGAACATCATCACATCTAATCATTCTCATATTGATGTCCATTCTAGCCCACATTTTAAGGGCTTCAGGATTCAATGTTAAGATGTAGGTGTTCCAGGAAATATAACCTTGAAGCCTCCAGCACTGAAAGAAATAAGGAAACTGGGTATTTGTCATTTGTTTTCTTTTCTCTCTCTTCATGAATCTCTGACCCTTTTCTTGAATATAGCAATTTCAGAAGCTCAAGAGAATCTGGACTCTGTATTTATGTTGTTGACTATAGAGATTGCTTCCTTTGCTGGAGCATGGTGGGTAATGACAGGCCATACACAAGAAAACGGAAACCTGTAGATTTTATTATAATGTTTAGAGGAAGATAAGTTTACTTAAAACAACCTCTATTATAGCCTTTTCTTTTACTTGCCTTTTGTGTACAGAGGAAGGATAGTACTGATTAAAATAGCATGCCAAACCACTTGGGTTGCTTTAAAATGATATAAACCTGAAATATTATATCAACATCACGAACAGAAAGGACATTCACCATTCTCAAATTCTGAGGATTTAAGGTCCCAAACTTATCTGACATCTGATGAAAGTATGCAGATTCTGCTCAGAAAGAGAGACCTTAGGCTATAAATATAACATTTGCCAGTAAGCAATGAGTGCTTCAAAACCCGCAGGTGTCCTTCAAAGTCTACTGTTAGAATCATAACTTCTAATCTGGATCAAAGTCAGAGGTAATAAGATAATCCAATAAGATATATTTGAGGACACAGGAAATAAATACAAATTACCTCTACAATGTAATCTGAGTATACATTTGAATAAATATGTATAATACTACATTTGCCTTTTTAATGTATATATATATTGTGATCAGGTAATCTAGCCTCTGCCTGTCAATTTCACAGAAATCATTATGCTTTATAAGAGTGTTATAGAGCAGAATTTAAGGTTATGTCATCCAGGACGTACTTATTTACATTTACAAAGATTATTCCCTAGTAAGGCTGCCTTCATGTGCTCTAGTGTATGGAAAACATGTTAGGAGAGGTATATCATTTAATGCATTATGATTACCATTTATGGGTCAATTGTTAGGAGCGAGGCATTGATTGTATAATTTCTATACATATATTTTAAAATCCTCTTATTAGCTCTAGTTCATGGTAGAGTTCTTGCCGGTCCTGTGTTCATAACTTGTTGAATGTGAAGAAATCTCAAAGTAAAACAGACATCCCCTAGAAGATCATCATTTATTGAATTAGAACACATATCAACACAATTACCAGGGAAAAGTATCTATGTACCCTCAACATATATTGAGTAACCTATACTGTGACAAATTCAGACGGATCAATGGTTTAAAAGAAGACAAATGATAGTTGTATCATCATGGACTATGTATTGCAGTGGGACAAAGAACCTACAAAGAAAAGACAATTTCATACGAAATGAAAAGTAGTTATAGATAGTACATTGAAAGCTATAAAGGATTTGTGAAAGAGCCTACTGTAATTGTGAGAAAATCACTCTCTGAGTAGAGCATTACAACAGAGATATCAACAAAGAGAGAGACTTATCCAAGAGAAGAGGATGAGAAAAGAACAGGGCAAAATGAAGGAACATTGTGCCCATGTGGCCCAGTTCCAGAAACCACTTAACATTTGCAGAGAACTAAAAACAATGTTTAGTTCAGGGACATCAGATAATGTGAAGGAGGCCTTTCATTAGATCAGCAGTGAAGATTATTCTCAGGTATACTGGAAATCCAAAAATGATTTCACTTAGTGTTTTTTGGAAACAATATGGTTGCTGTTCTCTGAAGAGTAGATGGGAGGGTGGCTGGATAGGAGGAAGAAGAACAAAAAGAGAGATTATGAGGCTGGGTGGTGGTAGCGCATGCCTTTAATCCTAGCACTTGGAAGGCAGAGACAGGCGGATTTCTGAGTTCAAGGCCAGTTCATGAGAGAAATTGTTCTGTAATTTTGTTTCCTTGTTGAATTTGTGTGTAGTTTGTGTATCAGGGCGACTATGACTTCATAAAATGAACCTGGCAGTGTTCCTTCTTTTTGTATTTTGTGGGGTAAATTGAGGAGAACTGGTATTATGTCTTCTTTGATAGTCTGCTAGAATTCTTCTCTAAAACTCTTTGGCTCTTTACTTCTTTTGGTTGAGAGACTTTTAATGTCTGCTTTTCTTTCCTTAGGGATTATAGATGTTTAAAAATTGTTTATCTGATTTTGATTTAACTCTGGTGGGTGGTATATATCAAGAAAATTGCCTATCTCTATTAGATTTTTCTAGTTTTGTGAAGTACAGGCTTTTGAAATATGCCCTAATGATTCTATCGATCGCTTTGGTCTCTGCTGTTATGCCCCCTTTTTGTTTCTGGTTTTGTTAGTTTGGGTATGCTCTGTCTTGTAGTTAGTTTGGATAAGGGCTTGTCTATCTCATTGATTTTCTTTAGGAACTAATTCTTTGTTTCACTGAGTCTTTGTATTGTTCTCTTTGTTTCTAGTTTCTATTTTATCCATTTCACCCATCAGTTTCAGTATTTCCTCTCATCCACTTCTCTTGGGTATGTTTACTTCTTTCCATTATAGAACTTTCAGGTGCACTGTTAAGTTGCTAATATGAGATCTCTCCAATTTCTTTATGAAGGCTCTCAGTGCTATAAACTTTCCTCTTGCACTGCTTTTAATGTATGCTATACGCTTGGGTATGTTGTGCATTCATTTTCATTGAGTTCTTGGAAGTCTAGTTCTGCTTTACCCCAGTAGTCATTCAGTAGAGAGTTGTTCAGTTTCCATTCATTGGTAGGCTCTTTGTTTTGTCTGTTGTTGAAATCCAGCTTTAATCCATGGTCACCAGATAGGACACAGGAGGTTATTTCAATTTCTTGAATCTATTTAGACTTGCTTTAGGACTGAGTATATGGTCAGTGTTTGAGAATCTTCTGTGAAGTGCTGAGAAGAATGTACTTTCTTTGTGCCTGGGTGAAGTGTTTGTTAGGTTCATTTGGTTCATAATGTGTGTTAACTCCATTATTTCTATTTAGTTTTTGTCTGCATGACCAGTCCATTAGTGAGAGAGTAGTATTGAAGTCTCCCACTGTTAATGTACCAGGTTCAATGTATAATTAAAGTTTAGTAATATGTCTTTTACAAATGTGGGTGCCCTTGCTTTTCAGGCATGCATGTTAAGAATTAAGAGGCCATTTTGATGGATTTTTCCTTGTTAAAGTATGATTAAGTGTCTTTTGCCATCCCTTTTGATAAATTTTGTCAGATATTAGAATAGCTATACTAGCTTGCTTCTTGGGTCTATTTGCTGGGAAAATATTTTTCCAGTCCTTTATGCTGAGTTAATATCTGTCTTTGATATTGAGGTGCATTTCTTGTATGTAGCAAAACGATAGATTTTCTTTTCTCATCCATTCTGTTAGCCTTTGTCTTTTTATTGGAATTGAGTCCACTGATGTTGAGAGATAATGACCCATTATTACTAATTTGTGCTTGTTCATAGTGGTGGGTTTTTTTGTTGTGTATGTGCACACATACATAAATACACCACAGACACCCCCACTCCATATACTTCCCCTCTTTTAGTTTGCTGGTGTGAGATAATTTATTTTCTGTGTTTTCATGGATGCAGTTAATCTCCTTGGTGAAGTTTTCCTTCTTGCACCTTCATTAGGACTGGATTTATGGAGATATATTGAATAAACTTGACTTTGTCATGAAAAATTTTGTTTTTCTCCATCTATGGTGATTGAAAGTTTTGCTCAGTATAGAAGTCTAAGGTGTTATCTGTGGCTTCTTAGTGTCTGCAGCAAATCTGTCCATGCCCTTCTGGCTTTTAGAGTCTGTTGAGAAGTCAGGTGTAATTGTAAGAGGTCTGCCTTTGCCTTTATATGTTCATTACAGCTTTTAAAATTTTTATTTCTTATATATATTTAGTGTTTGAATTATTATGTGGTAGGAGGATTTTCTTTTCAGGCCAATCTTATTGGTGTTCTATAAGTTTTATATATGTTTTAGGTATCTCTTTCTTTAGGTTGGGGAAATTTTCTTCTATGATTTTGTTGAAAATATTTTCTGGACCTTGGAGCTGCGAGTCGTTTCTTTCTTTTGTTCCTATTATTTAAGTTTGATATTGCATAATGTTCCTGGATGTTTTGTGTCAGGAACATTTTGATTTAACATTTTCTTTGGCTGAAACATCAATTTCTTCTATTGTATCTACTATACCTGATACTCTCTCTTCCATCTCTTATATTGTTAGTGATGCTTGCATGTGTAATAGTTGTTCACTTACCTAGATTTTCTATTTCCGGCATGCCTTCAGTTTGTGTTTTTATTATTATTATTGATTTGATTTCCATTTTCAGATCTTAAACTTTTTTTTTCATTTCCTTCAACTGCTTGTTCTTCCTTGTCTTTAAAAAAGGAATTTATTAGTTTCTTTGAATTGTTTGTGTTTTCCTGTATTCTTTTGTTTTACTTATTTCTTCTTTAAAGACTTTTATTATCTGCAAGGTGATGGTGGTACATGACTTTATTCTCAGCACTTGGGAGGCACATATGTTAGTTCAAGGCCAGCTTGATCGATAAAATAAGTTCCAGGACAGCCAGCCTAGGCTATAAAAGGGGAACCCTGTGCTGAAAAAATCAAAACTAACTAACCAACCAACCACCCACCCATTCACCCACCTAACCAACCACCCACCCATTCACCCAACCAACCAACCACCCACCCACCCATTCACCCAACCAACCAACCACCCACCCATTCACCCAACCAACCAACCAACTAACCAACCACCTATTCACCCAACCAACCAACCAAATACCTAAGGAATGAAAAAAGGAAAGAAAACAAAAGAACCTGTATTACCATCATATAGTTGATTTTAAGGCTTTTTCCTTGTGTTACAGCTATGTTGGAGTATTCAGGACCTGCTGTGGTAAAACAGGTGGGCTCTAGTGGAGACATATTGTCTTGGTTGTGATTGTGTTCTTAAGCTGATGCCTAGGCATCTGAGTTTGAGGTAATTATAGATCTAGATGATATTTTCTGTGTTTGTCTTTGTTGGGTAGTTGTTTTGTTCCTTGGTTTCTGTTTCCTCTGAATTTTCAGGGAGCCAGTTTGTTGTACACTGCTTGCTTTAGGAGCCTGGTTGGCTGGTGTGTTCCCAGTGAATGCCTGCTTGTATCATAGTGCTAGGGGCTAGAATGAAGGATTCAGTCTAGGAGAACAGTGAGAACAGAGAAGATAGTGGGCAGGCTACCTTATCTTTTTTTTTTTTTTTTTTTTTTGTATTTTTATTTATTTTTTTGCTACCTTATCTTTTAATAGGAGTGGTTTGTGATTAGGAAGGGGGTGTCTTTGAGTTTTGGACTGAAACACATTGACTAGTATTGGGGAGACCCAGAGAGATATATAGGAGACATAGGTGGGGGTGGGGAGGCGTGGGGAAGGAAGCCACATCTGGTGATTTGTTCAAGAGTTTGAGAGGAGACTGAAGGATTGGGTGTAGAGAAACAGAGAGACTGTAGACAGTCTGTGGGCAACCCACTTGGTAATCTGAACGTTGTGACCTGTTGTTGAGCAGGGGTATCCGATTGAATTGGCGGGTAGACTATTGGCAGGGAGGGCGTTTAGTGGGGTTTGTGAGATTCTTAGGAGACTTGAGCAGGAGAAAGGGAGGTTGCAGCTGATCTTCTGTTCCAGAGCTGGGGACAAATCTGAAAAATTAGGCCTAGGGGAACAGAAAGAGTGGGTCAGGCCCACGGGCAGCTAACTTGCTTTTGTGGCAGGCAGTGCCTGTGTCACAAATAGAGTTCTTAAGTAGGTTTTAGAACAAAAATCAGAGTTACAAAACTCCAAGAGCCTACATCCTAGTGTGTCTTTTTGTACGTATTAATTGGGAAGCCTCAACAATATGAATAAAACCCTTGATCTTTATAATTTCCTAATCTACAGTTCAAGCCCCCTCTCTAAATCAGATTCTCTTAACATGAGTGGCTTTGAAGTAGGACCCACTTTAGCATTCAGACAAAAAGAAGACGATACAAGGTATCTCCATCTCCATACTCTAAGGTTCCTTAGAGTAGCAAGATTTCACCTAGTTACGCCAGCAAAATTTCTTTTCTATCTCATAGTCAAACATGCCAAAATTTAGATGAGTCACTGAAAATGAAAGCATTGACAAGATAGGCAGAAGTAGACATTTGACTGCAGAGCTTGAAACACAACGCAGTGACTCAGCAACTTGGGGAGAGGCAGGACAAGGTGCATGTTGCCAATGCAATGCAGCTCCTGGAACCTGGCAACAGGGAGCTCCTCTACCATCTTGTGTGTTCATTCTTTGGTTTTAGGCATAGCACTGCTCTTTCCCTATCAGAGATGAGCCATTTTCAATATCCACGAACAAATGGAATTCCAAAGGTTATAGCTAAGTGTTTTAAAAAATACATCACACTAACAGTATGTAGCCTTGCAAATGAGTTAAGACCATATAAATATTGCATATAGGTACTGTTGACTTAATTAAATAGTAATAAATGTTTAATAATATCCTAATGTCAAGATCAGAGAAATTATTATTTTCTGATTAATTTAGAAATAATTAATTTCTATATTAATATAGTTGTGTCAGAAAAGGAAGTCATCACAAGGAAAGGGCAATTTTCTTTTTAAACCTGTACACATTGAAACAAATTGAGATATCTTATTTTATATTACTTATCTTCCAATGCTGGTATATATTTATGTGTACAGTTATATGTAAAATGTGAGAAATATTCAGTTTAATCCTATGGAAAGATGAAAATTTATCTAAGATTTCTTTTAAGAGAGAGGTTAGCATATTGATTACAAGATAACCTGTTTTTTTCTAACATCATCTGATGAAGTAGAATTTTTATTATTGAAAGATATGGCTAAATGTTGTTTTGGTGTATGCTGCTGGCAAGATTTAGTAGAATTGACACATTATATCCAGCAGAAACCATGGTCCTCAGAACTCATCCAAGTGTGGCTGTAATTTGCATTTAAGGTATTATGCTTCCAAATCCATCTTTAAAGCCACAGACTTTACTAGTTTATTAATTTGTATCTACTGATTTTTATTATTTATATATATAAAATCTTACTTAGATGCCTGATTTTAGCCAATTGTTTCAAATGAAACTTTACCGTTATTTTTGGTTTCTGTGTTTTATCCTTTAGCATTTGAACAGGATATTTGCATTTATGATTGGAAGCAGAAATACTAGTCTCTGTACTCCTGGGCCATTATGAGTTCCTAGAAAGTAATAACTCCCCATCAGACTTCCTTTTAACAAATCAGCATTCTTTAGACTTGAATTCTCTTCCTTTTCTGAGCACCGTAAGTATTATAATATTGGTAATTTGTAGTGAATTTAATTACTTTCTGCTTTAAAATGATGATAGGATTTCCTATTACTGTCAAAGTCCTCCAGCTATTGCCATTAATAAGCATTATGGACAAAGCTTGTGAATGAAATAGAAGCATTGCCAGCTCATGTCCACCCACACACTGGAGCAGATGGAGTGTCCGTGCATGACCTGAGCTTTCTACTCCGGTAGCGGCATGATGCTCAGTGGGCTAGCGAACCATCCTTAACCAACTCAAGCTCATTGCTTGCAGTGATATGAAGAAGTAATATCATTTTATGTCATTTGCACTTAGGATGTTAATGGTCTTTACAGTTCTTCATGCTGAAAAGGTCAGTGTTCATTAAATTAAAAACTCTTAAGATAGTGATTTGAAAAATATTATTTTCAAATGATAATTTAATGAACTAAATTATTGTTACTATGGATAAAAAAACAACCAAAATGAGATATTTGTAGTTAAAATTCAGATGCCTGTTTGGCTAAGACACGGCCTTCAAGTGGGAAAACTGTGATGAATTTACCTCGCCTTTCTTGTGACACGGAACTTTAAATTACAAGGAGACTATTTTAGAACCCTTAGAAGTCCAATGGTCGCCTGTACTGCAGTCAACAAATACAGTGAACCACTAGCTAGAAAACTAAAAATAAATTGGAGAAATAAATATTTCTCATCGAGTTAATGCTCCCTAGTTCAGTTTATTGTTCCGTGTATCACTTAGCTTTTGTTGTTATAAAGTACCCCCTCTTCCAAATGTACTGACTGAAAACACTTGCCCTCTGCATTTGGGGTTCCTGATTGTGTGTTTAGGATGAGCAGTGCATTGGTTTGAGGATAGCCTCACTGGTCTTTGCTGGCCCTGCTCAGGTGTCTAGTCAGCTGCAATGTTGACAGGTGTTGACCCAGAACAGCCTGAAGCGTGTTTGGCTGTTGTTTTTCTGTGGACTCTTGGTTGTTGCCTGAGGTGCTTCAATTCTGAACAGAGCAATGGGTTTTGTACTGGATTAATGCAGGGTTGCCTTCAAAGTGGTCACTAAAGATTAGAACCCATAGCAAAAAAGAGATACCAAACAGGCGTCTGCCTGAGAAGACTGCTTGTACAGTCTGCTTTTCTTGAATTTGACAAAAATTACACATGATTAAGCTCAAGTTTATGTGGATAAATGTGCCCCAAGGTGCAGATACCAGACCGCTTACTGGGGCTATAAAATTTGCTTATTCTCCATGTGAATGTCTTCATTTGTGAGACTTCCAGCTCCACCACCCTTCCCCCATTAGCTGTTCTTTTTGTTTGTGAATCTCAGTCCCAGGTTATCTTAAAACTCACTCTGTAGCCTAGAATGTGCTTGAGCTTTCTGTAACCCTACTTCTTGGTCTGCCTCTTTTATTTTACTAGTATCATTTCTTGACAGTTATAATAATTAGGATACTTAAAGAAATAATATTATAACTGGAGGCTTAAGGGTAAACTTTTGTTAACGATTGCCTTTGATTTTGGCCTAATGCTAGAGCCATTTGTATATGTGCTATCTTCTAATCCAGTTAAATAGAGTAAAGGGAAGGGGTTCTGGTAAGGAACAGGAAGCTAGGAATGAACTTATGAATTTCCTTAAGTCCTGAATTTAGCAAATGTCTCAGTGAGGACCTGGGTTCATTCTTTTGCTCTGTGTCATTTGATATTTCTGTTCCATCAAGGTTGGCCCAAAGTAGAACCATAATTATTTGTGGGTATTTATTTGTTATTATTAAACACCAAAATGGGTTTAGCACAGTGTAGCTGGTTTAAGTTCTAATTTTCTTTGAACCCTGTAAGCTGAAATATAGCAGCTATCCCTTTCCACTAGAGAGTCAGAGTTAATTCAAAGAAAGCAGGAAAGAGTTTAAAGCCTGGCAGTTTATATTTGACTAATGTTGTAATTCATGTTTTTAAAAAAGTTATATATTTTTATTTCATGTGGATTGGTGATTTGATTGCATGTATTTCTGCGTGAGGGTGTAAGATTCCTTGGAGCTGGAGTTGCCGGCATTTTTGAGCCACAATGTGGATGTTGAGAATTGAACCCAGGTCCTCTAGAAGAGCAACCAGTGCTGTTAATCCCCGAGACATCTCTCCAGCCTGTATTTCATATTTTTAATAAAGAAAATATTTTGCATGACTTGAAGGTATAATTTGGTGATGACATGACATTATTAATCATTACTAATGAAATTACTTGCAAGAGTTCTACTATTTCAATTTTAGGTCATTATAATAAAAAATATTATTTTATTATGATCTTTCATAGCATTGGTTGTCAAGTATGTTTTTATTAAAATACATTAGAATACTTGCTTTATCTCTGAAATATAGCCATAATTTAAGAAGCCCATCTGGTATATATCTGTGCTAATATTAGTAGCACTAATTATTTTTATTCGGCATAATTTAATAACTGTAGCTTTTGAAATGTAGATAAATATTTAATTTTATAACATTTTTCCCTCTTTAAAAGCTATATTTCAGAATTTAAAGGGAAATTACTAAGTAAATGCTCTTTGAATAAGTCTACATTTATCTTTTGAAATTAAGTGCCAGTAGCACAGAATACCATGAATTTATTTGGTAAAATATTGGTACCAGTCTCTATAGATGAAAGCAAGAATGAAAAAAAAAATACTTTGTTTTGAAATTTCCAGGTTGGCGGGTTTCTTCACACTCGTAATTCGCTGAATCGCCTGAGTATGGCAGGGTCACTATTACTGTAATAGAGCTCTGTGATTTCTCCGAATCTTTGCTTTTATAGAAACACTTGTGGCTCTTTCAAGGTTCCTTCAGCAATGTAGAACTTATGGAGGCTGTCTCCCTTATTCCACCTGCTTTGTTTGCTATTAATTTACAAATGTAAGTTACTGGGAATATATTTTCAATAACAGGTCAGTGCAGGATGTAATTGGACCGTGGTCTCAATTTTGTCCTCTACTCTCAACACCTTAGAATCATATTTTACAATATACCCTATTTAATGGAAAAATTCTATTTCCTTGTTTCACAACCTATTTGGGCATATGTACAAATAAGAAGGTAGATATACCAACAATATGTTTTGGACATTCCAAACCAAATCCAATCTCTGTTTTTATGACTAAAGCTAGAGTTGCATTTCCTCCCACCTACCCAGCAATCCTAGCGCAGAAGCGTCACAGAGCAGCACACATTGGCCCACCTGACAGTTAGATAAGCTACTAGCGCCACTAAACAATTTTGTCAGAAAATCAGGCAAGACCCAGGGATGTGCTTCTCTTACTTATGCAATTGTCAAAACCTTTATTTTCATGACATGCAGAATTAAATTCATTTTCATTTATAAAATGTCCCCAAAGTATTTCCTGAATAACATGCCAAATAACAATCAATGGGCATTTTTCATACTCTCTGTGTCATTGACAGTTTTGGGATAATGAGTAACACTAACATGAGTGAACACTACCTACTAGTGTTAATTTTGTATATCAACAAATACTGAAATGTTTATAATGTAAAACAAAATAAAGTATAATTAATAATGTTGGGTAGATTAAAATTCTATCGTGATATGATTTATTGACTTATACCCTTAGTGTGTGTGCTCTTTTTCATTATGCTCTGTTTGTAGATTCATGTAAATTAACTTTTACTTATGCAGTAAGAATGGGAAGAGTTAATGTTGACTGTGAGCCATCTAGGTGGCATGCAGACAGTACGTTCTCTGTCTCCCACTTGCCTGACTCTATGCAATACAGTCCTTAAGCTAGTCTTCTAAAATGCATCATACATTGAAAAGGCTTATGTTTGCTAAATCCATTTTGTATAAAAGCAAAGACACTTTCCAATAAAACGTATTGTCATAGGTTTTATTGATTTTTTTTTTTTTAGTATATGTCTTACATTCATTTGCTAATGCATTAACTCTGTAACGGATTTAGTTTATTCATGACATCATAGAACAATAGTCGACACCAGGAAATTTGTAAGCAACAGAAAATTATTTCTCACAGTTCTAGAAGCTGGGTGTTCAACATCAACATTTGGTGAATTCTGTCCCTGGGGAGAGTTTGGTCTCTTCTTCCAAGATGGCAACTTCATAACTTGAAGGGTTAGAAAAAAATCAAGGCCACAAACCATATTATCACTTTTCTCCAGCCTATTATAACTCTCCAACCTGTTTATAAGTACTGACTCCTCAAGGTCTAATCACTCATCAACAGCTATACATCTTAATAGCATTGCCATGGGGATTAAGGACCAACAGAAAAGTTGGACAATCGTACAAACTTAAAAACTAGACCAGCTCATCAATAAGGCCACAAATTTGTATCACAAAATAACTTTTTAAAAAAATCTCCAGATGATATTGTATGTCATCTATATGCTGCTTATACTTACAAATGCTTTGAGGGCATATTATCTATTAAGCTAAGTAGAAAGTCATTAAAATTTATACTCTGTTTTCTGTCCTCCCCTCAAAATTTCAGCTTTCATGCCAAAACAGTTTTCTCACAAAATCTAAGGTTTATGAGTCTGGAGAGATAGTTCAATAGTCATCACACTTGCTGCTATTGCGGAGGGCCTGAATTCTGTTCCCAGGACCCACATGAGGGCTCATAACTCGATATAATTCCAGATCTAGGGGATCTAACACCCTCTGCGCCAGACATGAATGTGGTATACACACATGTACATGCAGGCAAATGCTCACAGACACAGAGTGAATAATATAAATCTTTAAGAAAGTCTAAGATCTGTGAACCATGAATAATTTTCTATTCCCTTCCTGGTATGATGTGACTCTAACAGTACCTGATATTTAACAATAGCCTCAATAAATAGCAGTTGTATTCATAAATATTACTAGTAGCTATTACGGCAGGCAATGCAAATTAAATATCTGTAAAGTGCCTGGCTGGATCCCATTTTTGCAAAATACTTAAAAATAGTCACACAAGGGAGAAAAGAGAATACGCAAGGAAGGACAAATGACCTTTAGGAATAAATTAGTTGAATTTTACTGATATGACCATTTCCTGTTAGTGTTGAAAAAAAGCATAAAAGCAGTCAGAGTTGTCTTCCTTCCTTCCTTTAAGATGTTGTGTTGCGAGAGTTATGGAAGCAAGATGGATACCTTACACCTGATGATTTACAAGGAGAGGATGGTAGGGTGGGGTGAGGGGGTGGGCTGCACAGCTCTAATCTCAGCAGTCTGGAGGCGGGGGAGGGCAAATCTCTGTGAATTTCAGACCAAGTTGGTACATATTGTGAATTTTAAGCAAGGAAGAGCTGCACAGTGAGACCTTGTCTCAAAGGAAAGTAACAAATTAATCAATTAATTAAAATTCAGGGCTGACCATTTGGTATTGAATAAATAACTGGGATGTCTTTCCCAAGGAAGTCTATCTTCTCAGTATTTCTTAGGTTTTTTTTTTATAGTGTTTTGTCTACACACACACACACACACACACACACACACACACACCTACAATTAAAGAAAAAAAGAGGCTATGAATTTGAAATGGAGCAATTGGCAAAAGGGGAATGTAGAAAACTTTGGAATTGGGACAAATAATATAATTAACATTTTATTTTTTAAAAAAAGAATATGAAAATGTCAAGGAAAGTTCTGGAGACTTGACACACATCGTTAGAGTAAAGCAGTTTCTTGGCAGGTTCTTCATGTGATCTCCTACTTTAGTAGGTGATCAGTTTGGAATAAATGGACCCATATTATCAAACATGGGTCCAAAGAAGCAAATAGGATTCACTAATGCACAGGGAAAAGAACATCCTCTAAGATGCAGAAAATTAGAAGGTATCATGAGAATGAGAAACAGACATCCAATTTTCAAAATAGTTAAGCCAGTGTTTCAGTAGGGGCTTTTTAACATGTACAAATTATGGGAAGATTCATTTATTGATTTTCAGCAGGATACAGGTGATGGTGGTGGTGATGATGATGATGATGATGATGATGATGATGATGATGATGATGGTGATGGTGATGGTGATGATGGTGATAGTGATGGTGATGAGATGCTACATCTCAGGGAGACAGTCATGGGGATGCTGCATGCCACCTTTCTTAGGTTCAGTCTCCACAAGGGAAACATGTTTGTCTCCACTTGAAGAAGGGAACCTAGAAACTGGAAAGAAATAAGACACTTTAGAACATGGTCATTTCAGCTACCAGAGCATATATTTTATGTTAATTACAGGAAATGCTGAATCTTCTAACATGATCCTTTTTTTTTTTTTTAAAGATTTATGTGTGACTGCTCTGTCTGCATGTACATCTGCAGGCCAGAAAAGGGTGTCAAATTCTATTATAGATGGCTATGTGCTACCATGTAGTTGCTGGGAATTGAACTCAGGACCTCTGAAAGATCAGCCAGTGTTCTTAACCGTGGAGCCATCTTTCTAGTCCCATGACCCCTTTTCTATAGGTGCATTAAGTGAGAGAAATTAGTCAGAGCAAAGTAACTCAGCAATCTTGTTCAACGTTTTGATATGGAAAGAAAGTTAACTCCAAGTAGATTCACTCTATACCTATCATTTACAATATATCAATTTAAGTGGTTTCCATTAACCTGAATTGTTTTCTGATAAAGGCTCATCTTAATAAATTGTGCTTAATCTGGCTGTAAAGAGAAGGTTTTAGAAATAATAATAATAATAAAAAAGTACAGCACAGTGCATGGGGGCGGGAGTTCTTTTAATTTGTGTCATGGTAATTGTTCTTACATTAATAGATTTGGGAGTGTTGACAGTCTATTGCATTTGTTTTTCCTGAATACAAAATTTAAAGTATCATGCACCTTCATATTTCCTACAATTTTCTTGAGTGTTTGTAAATTTTTAGAGCAGTAAGAATTATTGGCTTAGCTCCATGTAGATGTTGGAAATATTATTTTGTACACATATCTGTAGCCGGAGGCAAGAGGGAAGTGTAGGCACTCTTATGTCAGAGGCTATTTGACCTCATTGTTTCTCCCTGGACTTATTATTCTAAATATTATTTGTAAACTGACAGTTTGGACTCAAGATGGCTCTTGCAATTTAAAAAGTAATTGTGGAATTTTACACTTTAAAGTCTTAAGTTAGGATTAACCTTTAATTAAACAAAATAATGTTTCATATTTGCATTTTATACATCTGTATATCATAAAGATGTTATCTCCTCCCATCCTTCTGTCTTTCCTCTATTGCTCAACTTTTTTTTTTTTTTAATGAGTCTTTTTTTCTTTTCCCCTTCCCCTCTCCCTCTTGCTCGCTCCAGGGCCTGCTCTCTCCAGCCCATAGGTTTTTTCATTTGTTTCTCATTATGGGTGGTTGGGAGCCACCATGTGGTTGCTGAGATTTGAATTCATGACCTTCAGAAGAGTATTTGGTGCTCTTAATCATTTAGCCATCTCCCCAGCCCTTCCCTGTCTACTTTTCTATCTTTGTCTTACCCTTGTGGATTTCCCACATAAGAGAAAGCATGTGATACCTGAATTTCTTGTTCTGGCTCATATTCCTTAGCAGCATGATTTCTCTCATTCCATTCATCATCCCATTGATTAAAATATGAAAAAAATCATCAAATTATGTTTTTTATTCTTTTTTTATTGTTGGGCACGTAGGCTAATTGAATAATGTATTTGTGTGTGTGTGTGTGTGTATGTGTGTGTATGTGTGTGTGTGTGTATGTACATGCATATGCACCTGAGTGTAACAGCATATTTAGGCCACAATGGGAGATAACAGGAAGTAGGAGAATTCACAAAGCCAGAAAAAAAATGATTTCTTAGTGAATCAGAATGACTCACATTCATAGATATAATTCATAGATAGAAGCATTCATAGATATATAATTCATATAATTTATAGACAGAAGCAATGTTGAAAGTCAGAACAACATGTGCAAGTTTGTGAAGAGGTAAGCATTTTTTTGATACCTACATTCTGGCAGTCTTAGTGTACATGCATTTTACTGACTTTTAATCATACTTCATGCACAATGTAAAAGCATCTGATGAGTGAAAAATAGTGTGATTAGTATTACAGGTGATGTGTGTATGTACGTTCATGTGTTGGTGTGCAAAGGTGGCTGTATCAGAGTTTTAAAATCCCAATACATTACTTGAAAATACGTGCAATATGATTTTTTTGGAAATGTCACACAACTTCTTCATATAAAACAGCAATCTCAAGTAGATACAGTTTTGCCCCAGGCGACTTGGTACTGTGTGCAGACATTTGCCGTGTAATCGCTAAGGAATACATCTTATGACGTGTCAGAGAAAAAGGAGGGTGCTGTCCTATCCTGCTGTGAGTCCGCTATCTGAACACCTTTCTTTTCCCATCTTGCCTCTACTCAAAAGTTCTCATTGTGCTGCCGAATCTTCTATTTTCCACTCTTACTGCTGGTGCTCACTTTACGCTTTAGTAAAGAAGTACATCCTATATGTTCTTGCTAGAGTGTTAAGATACTCTCACAAAAGATGTGAATAGCCATATTTCAATCTTTTCCACTACTACATGTTACTGTATGAGGTAGGCTATATTAACTTTATAAAGGCACGAATCTATTCTTTTGATGGAAATTTGGACTGGTTTCAGAAAATTCTGGGGCAAGGAACATAATTTTTCATCAGTGTCTTTGTATGTTGTAACATGTTTTGTTTCATGGTAAGTCTCTATGTATGTACATATTTATATTATATATATATACAATATAAAAGGCTATATGTGCATACAAATTTGTGTATGCATCAGAATTTAAGTTCCCTATGAATGCAAATTTCTATATATCTCTGTACCTATGTGTCCTCTCTTTCCTCTCCCTTCCCCCTCTCGCATTCTCTCTTTCTTTCTCATTCTTTCTCTCTTTGAAGCACATACTTGCTGTGGAGTTTCTTGTAGGCCAGGCTGATCTTGAACTTGTGATGTAGCTTAGGAGGAACTGAAATTCCTGATTCTCCTGTGTATATTTCTCAAGTGTTAGGATTAGAGGCATGAATCACAGAATCTAGTTCTACAACACTTTCTTTAGGATATATGCTTTCAAGTACATTTCAAACCCAAAGGGTATGTGAATGAATGTCACAAACAATATTTTTCCAGAAGTTATCCTCATTCATGGCCACCTATGTGTATGTGTGAGTGTCCCCTCAATCCATATGCTCATCAATACTTCAAATGATCTGATTTCATCAGTTTCTCTGGTTACTTTTATGTCTCAGACAAATTCTTGCTGAGGTCTTTAGTATGTTATTCTTTTGAGATTGCACATTTTTATAAGGTTATTCTCACACATATATGTATTTTTATAGTGAAATTCAAGCCAAATTTCTTTTCTTTAACATTGGAATATTTGGTTTTTATTATGAACTTACTGCACTTTTTATATGTTTGCGAATCCTCTTGTGCAATGTCAAGGATTAATTATTGCAAGAAATACCAGTGGTTTCTATTTCAGGTTCGTCAGAGATCCTTTAATGAAAGAATGTGATCTCGAATAAACTTATCATAGAAGAATATATGCAATAATTGAAAGATATTCAACCTGGTAGTTATTCTGTACTTAAAAAACATACATAAAAACCGCCTTTCATAGCATGTGTCTCCTTAATAAGTAAATACAGTATTTCTCAATACATGAAGGCTACCTTGATACTTCTCCCATAGTAATTTCTTCTTTAAACTCAGAATATGTTATGATGTATACTTGTGCCTAATAATGGTTTAGGAAATTTTATCAATCACCACAGGTAAAGAGACTAGCAGTTATGATGTCACCATCATGGGGAGAGGTAAAAGCTCTAATGAGTTAATGCCTGATTTTTTTTTTCTATGTGTAAGCAACCCATTGATATGGCTAGGTACCACACATTTACACAGAGATGAGAACATTAATTTACTGGCACTGAAAAATTAGCCAAACAATTTGATCAGCGTTTTAAATCAAGGGTGTTAGATCCATACAAAATATCATGACATACTCAATTGGGATTGCAATTGATAAACTTCTCCAGTTTATGGGTGGCTTTCATAGTCAGTCCCATGCGTGTTTACTATTACCAGGAGCTAGGTAAATGGAGACGGTTCGTTTCCTTGGCAGTGAATGTTTCTTTAACATATTTTCCATGGAAGGATTTGTGTAACCTCAAATAGTGTAAATAAAACTGTGGTATTTACTTTGCAGAACTAATAGACTAGAGTAAATAAATGTATTGCAGAATCGGGAGAGGGTGCTCAGACATGCCAATGTTAATGATGTGGACGGCTGAGCTTGTTTGATTTAAACTACAAGTTCCTTGATTTTGAAAATAAAACTGGCTGAGTATAATTATTTATAATTCACAGTTGAACTGCAGTTGGTAAGGCAGTGGAGTACACAAAAGAAATGGAGGTTGAAGGAATACGTTTTTTCTAGGGATTCTGTGATCCTTATATTCTGGGGGGATAAAAGTGAGCATCCTTTTATGTTTGTGACATTGGTGCTGAAGAAAACACTTTGTGAGACATTTGTCTGGGGTCTAAAAACAAAAAAGGAAAAGAGGGGGGACTGATCATTTAAATATACTATTTTACCTTTGATGTTATGACCACAGCTCATAGATTTGGGTGTAACAAAAGAGAAGGAATACATACAGATGATAAAACATCACTGCAAACTAGTGGAGAGTTAGAGAGCAATAACTCCACTCCTTTCCATGATAAAGAGAATATTGAACGATGAAAAGTGGAGATTAGAAAAAGTGGTGTAGAATATTGGCATGACTGTTTCCTTATGACGTAAAAACTAAATTTTCATTGTGTAATAAAAGTTAATTTCCAACATAAAAAATTTTGTCTTAGGCTGGAAAAATCTTTTAAAGTATATTAGTAAGTTTCTTATGTGACAATTCTGATTATTTTACTTTATTTTATTTTATTTTATTTATTTATTTTATTATTTTGATTCCACTGTCTAGAAAACACACACTGTGTTAGCAGTTGCTTGACAAAGGTAAGTCTTCTTCCTGTACTCATTTTCAAGCCAATTTAGACACTGAAGAAAAGAGGTGGGAATCAAACATGGTTGAGCCACATCCATAGCATATAATGGGTCAAGGCCTGGAAGCGTTAGGAAGTAATTGGAGTCTTCCATTTATCACTTCTCTTGCTCTGGGAATACGATTGGTTTTCTCTTCAGAAGACAGTATATAATATAGGTAGGGAAAACACTCTAGTCCATCTGTCTAGTCTAGTGTGTCGAGTACCCACTGCTCAGCCTTAGTAAGAATCCCAGTTCCCAAGTTTGGTGACCATCAGAGGGACACAACCTTATAGGGTAGTATGTAGCTTGAGGCCATAATATATTAAAAGTGGCAAGATAAACCCAGGATCAGAAATCAGAGGACCTTTTCACTAAATATTGAATCTAGATGTGAAAAATGTAGAGATCTCCTCAGGACTTTCTAGCATAAGAGAGTGTCTGTGTAGTCTACCAGCTTAGAATCCCACCTTCTTGTTTATCAGAGTCTTAGTCATAAATAGGGTGATGTAAATGTATTTAACTTGTATGAAAAAGACAAGTCTTGAAAAAAATAATAAATTGTGTTAAGCGTATAGCTTGAGGTTTGTTTTTCTTAAGGAAGTCTGAAGTGGATAAAATGTAAAGTCCCTGCATATTTCAGCAGGCACAGAAAGTATCAATGGCAGTGTGAGTTGTGATCAAGTTCATCTCATTATGTTTCTCTAAACATTCTTCTATCTATCTGTGAGATGAAGAAAGGAAAAGCCTGGGAACAGACTGTTCTATAACTGAGTAAAAAAAGATTGATCCAGGAACAAAGACAGGAGATGGGGAGACTAAAGCTCTGACTGGTGAGCCCCACTGAAGCCAGGGCTGGAAGAGAATGAATATATATTACCACGGGCAGCAAAGTTCATTCCTCCCGTTCTGGGTGCTTTATCTAGACTGAGAAATGCTACCAATTCCTCATTCCTCTGTATTTTATTTTCTGTTGAAAGATTGATGATTACTTTAGAATCAGAGTGGGTGGACTTTTTTTTCATATGTCTGCTGCAGTGAAGCCTACTGGAGTCTGGCAGTGTTCCTCACCTGGCAGCTAAGAGGCAGCAGGATATACCCTAGTGAAACTCTGTGGGTGGAAGAAAATTTGTCTTGGCCCGTGTTTGCCTTAGAGAAACCTACTAACCACTATTTCTAGCAGCAACCAAGAAGTTTGGGAAAGCAGCCAATTTCCAAAGGTTAAGTATAAATCTTTAAATATGATTTGATAAGAATATAATACCATGCATTCTTCATTTGGGGAGCCTGCGAAACAACATGGGTCTGATCCTAGCAGACCAGGAAAACCTTCATATCCTAAGTTGTCCTGCTTATTTGGGCTACAGGTGAAGTAGGTCTCTGCTGTGAAGATGAGAATTCATATACTAGCTCAAGTAACAATGCTAATGGCATTGTTGCATACATAGAGTGTGGATTTTCTTAAAGTGCTAACAGCAGTTTAGCAAGTAGGATCAAGAGGGAGAAAAGGAAAGAGACGAATGATTGTGCTGATGGCATCTATCTGAACTGGGCTTTATGTTGTGCATGGGGCCGAATGATACACATACCTAGTAACTGTGACTTCTCACTGCCTGATGATTCATACAGTAGTAATTTACAGGGTCTTGGGCTAATAATTGCAAACTATTCAGGATATAATTATAATGCTTATGAGAGTTCAGAATTCTTAAACGATTGTTTGGATCCAGTTAGTGTCTATCGGCTTTTAAAATCGTTACGGTATCTATGCACATACAGTGCTTGAGCTGCTCATCACTCTCCGTTGTTGCTCTTCCTCTTCTGAGATGCAGCGCTATGTTTGCTGCATGCTTCTTCAGTTAATTTTACCTTGCACTGATTTCAAGAGCAACTCGGATATTATCAATGACTATGGGCCTAGCCACTAATTTTAACTACTTTGCTTTGTATCTTCCATGCAAACAAGCCATCTCTATTGATAATTGTATATACACAGAACACAAATACATTGGATTCAGCCAGGTCTGGAAATTATGTTTCCTATTAATGTACTTATGGCTATCACTTCATTTCTTCAATTGATAACATTTATTAGATAAAAGCAAAGACTTAGTATTGAGAATGTTTTATACATTACCATGATCAATTCTGTGAATTTAGAAAAAAAATAAGCATTGGAGTTTTTTTTTTCAAAAATTATTATTTGTTCAAGTCAAAGAAGCCATTAAATCTTGATTTTTTTTTTAATAGCAACCAGGTCTGGAGAGATGGTTTGATAGTTAAGATTATTGGCTGCTCTTTAGAGGATCAGAGTTCAAGTCACAGGGACTACATAATGGCTCATAACTTTCTGTAATTCCACTCCCAGGGAATCTGATGCTCTCTTCTGGACCCCATAGGGAACCTGGCATGCATGTATGTGCTTCACACATATATAAGCAGGCAAAGCATACCTACACATCAAATAAATGAATAATTAAAAGCAGCAACCAATCATGTAAGGTGCTACAAAACAATGATATGAAGTGTCCCACTTAGGTAAGACACAAATATTATGAAACTATGTCATAAAGGCCCTATCAGTTTCTTAATTACAAAAGCCAATTTGAAGGCTTAGATTCAGGGCTTCTTATTTTATCTCACCTCTGCTGGTGTGTTAGCAGTATATCTTTGGGGGAAACTAATTAAATACTGGGTCAGGTTCCCCATAAAACCAATATCTACAAGGTTGAGTGATTCCTGACGTTAGTAAGGCGATACATATAAAATACTTAGAAAAAAAGGGTTCATGTTGGTGCATGCAGCTTTAATACCTGACACTTGTTACAATAGCTGGGGTTCAGAGCACAGCTCAATGGAAAGTTTTTCTCTTTTGTCAATGAAGCTTTCACACCTCCCCAAGTGGAACAATCTTCCACAAATCCCACAAGTAAATAGCAATCAGCTTGGAGTTTAGCGATGATTATTATTTATGCGTGCAGCTGTTCACATGAGGAATTAAGATGGCTTCTAAGTGATATCATTATTTGATATCATGTATACTGGATTTGTTCAAGCACTATGATTTTCAATTATCTTCAATTAAGGTTTTAAATAAATGGTGACGGAAGGAAACAATACGAAGAATTTACAGATCCCTCTTAAGCATGTTTGAACCTTCCTGTCATTAGAAGCCCATAAAGAGTTACTATTTTCTACGAGGCAATTATACAGATGTCTGCGTCTAAGATGTCTTATGAAATCACAGGAAATAATTTAATTGGCACTTCACATATTTGGCTAATGTCTTCATTCTAAATGAACCTGTTCTATGAAACAGAAAAGAGAAAGTAAGAATGGGAACAGGCTTTAGGGTGAAAGATGAAATGGAATATATAAGGAACGGGGAGTTTTTGACCTGTGTAACGTGTAAGGCTTATGGAAAATGGAGCAAAACAGGTGAAACCAGACTGCTATAGAAGCCATTCTGACTTTGAAGGGTCATCTTCTTTCCTCTTTACCCGACACTCAACACAACCTTGGTTCTCAGTTCTAAAGTCAGTGTGATTGGTGCATCGTTTTATCGGAATGCTGAACAAAGAAAACAGTCATTCCCCTGCCACATTTACCTAATTCCCCCACTTTTTTCCACCGATGTCGTTTTCTTTTTGCCAGGAAGAATTCACTTTACTGGTTGAGTTACAAGCTAAGCTGCCTTAGCCTGTCAGTTTCCTACAAGCATTTTTACAAGCATATATCACCTTGAACTTTTCTACCCAGTAAATCACAAGCTTCTCATTAAAAAGGAACTTGTTAAGATGACAGGAACTGGAACTTTACCACATTGAGAGACTGTACATTTGAATTAATATGAGTTGGACACATCACCAGAGGCCCAACAGAATCACACTAGAGGTATTGAAGTGGTTCTAACCCCTTACCTATGTTTGTTCCTTTCAATAATGTAACAGAGAAACCTCTAAATTTTTCTTATTGATACTTTAGCATAATACATCACTATTTTAGAGTATCCATGAAATATATGAGTTTTTTTCTTTCTCTAAAATAAGATTACATGGTTTACATTTATTTTATGGTGTGTGTGTGTGTGTGTGTGTGTGTGTGTGTGTGTGTGTGTGTGTGCTCCATAGTATGCATGTAGAGGTCAGAAGACAGTTTTCTTTTTCTTCAATGTAGGAGTCAGGGATCAAAACTAAATTTGCTGGGCAGGATAATATGTTATATTTGCCATCTGGACCATTTAGCTAGCGCCCAATGCCTTTTTTTTACTGACTCAGTCAAATACCTTTACATTTCTTTGTTCCAGTTATCCCCACACCAAAATTCAATTCATTCAGGTATCAGTAAAATATTGTTAAAATGGCAGCCACTTATTTAACATGTACTACATAGAAAGTCGTTATAAATTCTTTGATAATAGCCTTATAGGTTGTACAATTGGGGTAAATGAAGAATCATGTCAACACATAAGGTAATTTTCCCAAAGTCTTACGATGAGCAAGCTTTAAAAAACAGATCTAGACAGATGCAAAGAGGTGGATATTTTTTGAAAGTATAAGCCACATTTTTGCTTTCATTAAAACTTTCATTACTCTTTTCATGTTATGAATTTTTTATCTATAAACTCGTATCTATTATGTACCATCTAAGTCTTATCCTTTAGTAGTTTAGAGTCTAGTGAGAGATACAGATTTTTAAAGCTGGTCATAACACCAACTAATGTAGGGGAGAAAAAGGCAATGCTGGGCGTGCACAGTGGTGCACACATGTATAATCACAACCCTTGAAAAGAGAATGCAGGAGAATCATGAGCTTCATTCCAACCTGGGTTACGTGGGAGCACACTGTCTCTGGAGGGAGAGAAGATAAAATCAAGACTATAATTTTTGAGAGCAATAAAATGACTGTATCTTCTACTTGCTTTCTAGGCTGAATTTTTACATCTTATTTTTAGTCATCCTTTGGAAAAGGTCAACTTTTCTCTATGCATTTAATTTAACCTACTCAGGTACTCAAAATTTTCAAAGAATATGACATTGACTTCTACGTGCTTGCATCTTAAATTTTTGCATCTTTGTAAATATAAAATAGAGTTAACAAAGAAAACAACGATTTCAACAACTATTAACTCTCTAATCGTCCTTGGCGTTTTCTGTTGGTTTACCTAACTCTGTTTTGGAAAGAGCCGCTTCCTCCCTGGCTCTCAGGAAGTTCTTTCAAAGAAGGACTTTGCAGAGAGCTAAACCCTGCAGGGATGTGGCTTACTGAAGCAGCCAGATGATTTAGCCAAGCTCATCCAACCTGCTCTCTAAAGACTGTACTTCCTCCCATTGGCTCTCTGGGGGCTTCTTCAGCAGTCTGTTTTCGTGCCCTCTTCTCTGGGAGAGCTCTTTGGGGAAATGTCTCTTCCCTAACTTAGAAAATGCAAGCCACCTGCACTCGGTGTATTTGGCTCTCTTAGGATGTATGCCAGCGTGCAGCTGTCTTTTTCCACGTTCTCCAAGGAGGAAATGGAAGGCTGCGTGAAGTAACTCCTATTTTGCTTTTCTCCAGCGGAGAGGAGGAATTGATGAGGAGAGCTGGGCTCCCAAGGACTCACTGGCTGCAGTAGCATTTACTTTCCTAATTTTTGTATGCTCTTGATTTCTTGGTAGTGCAGTCGCTCGCTCATTCTCAGGTGTAATTCGTTCACTTATTTATTCATCTTTCTGACCTCCTCTGTGTGGAACTGCGGGCTACTTAGGTGAATGCTGAAACAAGACAAGGCACTTGACGGACATGGGCCCAGCTTCCCCCACTCATAGAAACTTTAATTACCACCTTCATGCCACTTCAAAGCACTTCTGAAGAGTTGAGAGATGATCCCAGCCCAGGCCCTTTAGCAAGAAACTTAGAGCTATATCTGAAAAATCTAGAGACTTCTTAGACTCTAGTACTCTCTCTAAAGCAGTGAAATTAATATGTACAATGTCTATGCCTATCTCCCTATAAACAAATTAACCACATGTATAAATTAATTTCTTTCGTATGGATTTGCTCATCTGAAAATAACTGTGTCTTCATTTAAAACATAGGCAATTCAAATCTTTCCCTTAATCTTAGGATGTAACCATTCTGTGGAAATTGACCTTGGACTCCAATTGTCTCATCTTTTCTTCCAGAAAAAATCATTATATTTAAATGAAACCTCTATGTTTTTGTGACTTGGGTTATTAAAATTTTATCAAAGCTTTAATATAAAATTAAATCCATAACTTTGTTAAATGTGTTTTGATTTCAGCATAATTTCTTTCATCATATTACCTGGGTAGTTGAATAAGTGTTCAAATCTTCTAATTTCACCCAAGAATGCCTCACACAGCAGCTTTTGGATGGTGCTAAAGAGACTATATTCGCCTCTAAAATTTTTACTTTCCTTCTGAAAATTATCTGTGGAGAAATATTATTCTAGTAGCAACTGTCTATCTGTTCTTAAATTAAATATACAGAATGTCTAATGGGTATCAGCATGTACATTCACCTATTAAAATATCAAATGTTTTCTACTCATCAATTTTGAATAAATAGAATCTTTCTACATTGTACTCTTGGAATAAAATAAAATAGAATCTAAAGAAAAATTCTGTAAAATGTTTAATCTCACACACATATTTACTTAGATGAGTTATCATAGTTTAATATATTCTGGATTATTCTCAATTCAAGGACCAGTACTCCTATTGAATTTTTCAATTGATAATACACTATAAATTAATAGGATTTAGTAGACGAGTTCATTAGCTTTTGACTGCTGTAATGTAGTACATGACACAATTTAAAAGGAGGAAAATTTATTTTGATTCACAATTTTAGAAGTTTATGGTCACTTGACTCTGTTGTTTTAGAACCTGTGGTTGCACAGAATGAGACAGGAGGGTTGTATGGCAGACAAAAGCACATAGCATCAGGTAGGAGACAGGGAGACAGTTCTGTGATGGCGCAGGAGCACAAATTTGTCCTCTCTTTAAAATATGTAAAGATATAGAACTTTAACGCATGCTATCGATTGATTGATTGTGCATATGTATATGTGTGTGGCCTTGCACATGCTGCCAGGAAAGTATTGAGGCGAAAGCACCGCTTGCAGAAGTCTGTTTTCACTTCCCACCAAATGGGTACCGGGGTTTGAAGCTGGTCACCAGGCATGACGACACACATCTTACCCCTGAGCTGCCTCACCAGCCAGACATGCAGTATCTTTAACTCTGAGCTGCTCTCACTCATTGAAATACTTGTTTTTAACTCCTCTTTATATTAGAAGTAATGGAATGTCCAGTTGTGTGCAAGTAAGAGGGGACTTTCCTCAATTGTCGGTAAAATATCCTGTCACCTCCAAGTTTTCAGAAAAGTTCTTTTTCCACTCAGGTGTGCTTTGTTCTTCATCCTCTGTGCCATAAACCTAAATGTTCAGGACATACAGGAAAAGAAAAGAAAAGAAAAGAAAAGAAAAGAAAAGAAAAGAAAAAAGAAAAGAAAGGAAGAATCTTATGTATTTTGTAAATAGACTATCAGTAAATCTCAAGTATTAATTATGCTTTTGGCAGGTGCCCTGAGTCATTTCACTGACATTTTAAATCAGAAATATCTCAGTGCACATCACCTTTATGCCAACATTCTATTGTTATGGGTTGGATATTTTGGGAAGACTGTCTCTGTGACTGGTCTGGAACATGCTTTGTAGATCAGAATGGACTTGAATTCACAAAGAACCACTTATCTCTTTGTTTTCAAAGCTAGTATTAAAGGCACTACAACATCCAACGGTGATTTGGATATTGAACCTCCGCCAGGGACATATTTTAAGAGCCTGACAAGCAGTCCCTGGAACTACAAGGAAGGGATAGAACCTTTAAGAGGCAAGTACTCCATACAAAAGGAGTTAGGAGCTAGGAAGCCAGTTTCTAATAGAAGGAATGAAGAGGATCTTTATGGCCCTGTTAAGTAGAGATCTCCAAAAAATACATCAGACCACATGGCTTGCAAAGATATTTATTCACAAGAAGATAAAATTTCCTTTGATGCTTTGGCAGGGTATTACAACTAAGAAAAAACCATAGGTATAGGGCAGTGAGACCTACATAAAAAATTACAGTCATATGGCAGTATTCTAGAGTAGTAAATGTTATCAATTATTTTGTTCTTTTTTTATTCCTTCCCTCAGTTTTTATTTACTTATTTCTTTTTTAGTTAAAATTTGTTTTCATATATACTTTGATATGTTTGTCTCCTCCAAGGTCCACTCTATTTCCCTACCCACCCAACTTTAAAAAGACCAAATTTCTTTTAAAAAATTGATATACTTATATAGTAAATTAAAATTAAATATTGGTTTCACAAATTCAGTATTTGAGAGGAGAATGGAATTTGCAGATATGTTTCCTGAAAAATGTTTGGGTATGAAGGGAGATAGAAATCTTGAGTAGAGATTTCCCAAAGGGATCTGCAGACAGCCAACAAACATGAAAAGTTACTTAAGTGTTAGTCAAAACCACCTTAACCTATAGAGAACTGGGATTATGAAGGTAAATAAAAAGCTTTAGAGAGAATATGAAAAATTAGAACTGTCACACTGCTGGTAGGAACCTACAAAGGTAAAGTCTTTTGGGGTAGCTTTTTCTCAAACAATGGCATGCAACATTGTTTCAATCACTATTACAGCCATGAGATCCCATTAGATATGTGCTCAATAGGAATGAAATTATGTTTACATAAAATCTTATATTCAAATAGTTATAGCAGCATTACTCAGGAAGGCCAAAGATGGAAAGTTCCAAAATTTCCACCAATGAACAGACAGAATGCTATGGAGTAGCTACTCAGTAGAACGAGTACTGACACAAATGTTTCTTTAGATGAGTTTGGATGCTTGTTGTTAAGTTAAAGATGAGAGACAGAGAAGTTTTATTATGTGCCTCTATTTACAAAAGATACCAGAATAGAGAAATTACTAGAGATTCGTTGAAAAAGTAGAAAGTGGATTACTGTTTTCTTGGGGTTAGGAGGAGGATTTGGAGGACTCCTTGCCCTATTTACAGCAATAGGTAAATGATAGGAGGATTATGGTTGAAGTTATACAAATGTGCTAAACTCATCTGCATTAATGGTTGTATGTGGATCTGGGGCTACATTGCGCTCTGAAGGTCAGCAAGAGAGATGGGATGAAATGTGCTTCTCTCTAGGCCACCCATCAAATGACAATTGACACTTGAGGCCAGATCATGATTCGTTTTGCATAGTTGTCTGATACATTTAAGAATAGCTTAAACCGGGTGTGGTGGTGCACGCCTTTAATCCCAGCGCTTGGGAGGCAGAGGCAGGTGGATTTCTGAGTTCGAGGCCAGCCTGATCTACAGAGTGAGTTCCAGGACAGCCAGGGCTATACAGAGAAACCTATGGGGGGGGGCCGGGCGGGGCAGGAAGAATAGCTTAAAACATTCTTTTCCTCTATCCATTAGAAGGAGAGGAAGTCCTCTCTTTGCTCTAAGAGACAACTTAAAATGTCTCTAGATATTGCCAAAAGAACAAAGTGAGGGAGGATTTCTCAGTTAAGACAATCACTGTAGGGTATTGGTTCTCAATCTGCGGATAGAGACCCATTTGACAAAACTATACCCCCCAAAATGTTTAGATTATGATTTCTAAGAGTAGCAAAATACAGTTAAAAAGTAGCAATGAGAATAGTTTTATGGTTGGAGGTCACAACACAAGGAACTGTATTAAGAGGTCACATCATTTGGAAAGTTGGAAGCACTGCTCTAGGACTTAGAAATTGAAGAGGTGGAGAACTGCGGAGTAGAAAACTGCATGACTTTTTCAAAGCAAATATTAAAGAGTTTAATTGGACATTTGACTATTGAAACCCTGACTATGTCTGAGTCAGCTGGGGGGTGACGCTAACAAGGTATTACAATG
>JADRCD010219679.1:0-33555 GCA_019843815.1 Montemys delectorum
GGGGGATTCTACTGAATGGGTGTTGTGAGTCATTGATTCTCAAGTGTCTAGTAAAAAGGCTTTATAGTCCCCACAGCAATCCAATCCCAGGTCCTGATGGCCCCTCCACATCACAGATGTCTCTGCCTGGGGACAGAAGACATTAAGGCTGGCAAAATTGGGGCCTCTGTCCGTTCATTGCTGTCTGAGATCACGTAGACACAGTCCATAACCGTGTTACTCCACACTGAAGAAGGCTGGGGATGTGGTAGTTTACAGCTGTGACTGTGGCAGGGTCACAACATCAGTACCTTAAACAAAGTAAACTTACTTTCCTCCTACAGTTCTAGAGGTCAGAAGAACTACCTGCATCTGCCTCCCAATCACTGGAATAATAAGTGCACAAGTACACCCAACTTAAAACATAAATTATTGCTTTGAGAATTTCATACATGCATATAAAGCATTTTGACTGTATTCACTTCCAACCATCCCCTAAGTCTTCCAGATCTACTCATTTCTACCCACTACCTTCCAACTTCTTCTTCTCCTTTTCTTCCTCCCCCCTCCTTCTTCTTCTCCTTTTTTTTTTTTTTTTCTACATCAACTGTCAAGAGCTCCTAAGCTAAGGGTTGGGGGTTCATCAGGATCTACTCCCTGGCCAGTTTGAGCTCATGCACACAGCCACAGCCGCTGTGAGTTCACTAGTACAGAAGTCATATCTAGAAGATACAGGTTGGCTCAGCCCCTTCTCTACCTCTGCCTCTTCTTTCTGCCCCCTTTTCTGAAATGGTCCCTGAACCTTGGGGGATGGGTTTGATATAGCTGACCCATTTTTACACCCAGCTTTTTTTTTAATGGGTCCTGGAGATCAAAGTGCATACACAAATGTCCTTGTGTGTGCAAAGCAAGTACTTGGCTGACTGAGCCATCTTCCCAGATCCCCTTTCCCTCCTACAATGCAAGGACCCTTGAACTTAGAGTGGACTCACTTAGATAACCCAGGACCATCAGATGTAGGTCAGCTGATTAGCAACCTTTCTCCCATCTTCAACCTTAACCCGTCCTCCCCTCTGCCATATAATACAACATATTCACAAGGCCCCCAGATCAGGATGTAGATATCTGTGGAACCTGGAACATTACTTGATAGCTAACATCTATTGAGCACTTATTTTGGGTCTATTGCGGTTTTAAGTAAGTTGTTACTCTTAGTAACACATGTAAGCTCCTTCCAGCCATCATCCATAATGGTTTACAAGTGGGGAAAGAGAGGGAAAGAGAAGCAGTGGTAACTTGCTAAAGGTCACTTGCTTAAGGTCTCTGCTTCGCCTGCTTGCCTTGTGGGACTGAGCAACTGCTGGATCCTTGGACTTCCATTCACAGCTGCTGCAGACCGTTGTTGGGAGTTGATTGTTGGGAGTTGGACTACAAACTGTAAGTTGTCAATAAATTCCTTTACTACATAGAGACTACCATAAGTTCTGTGACTCTAGAGAACCTTGACTAAGACATATTGGGCTAAAAGCCCAGCAGTCTTAGCACAGAGCTCCCATTCTTGCCATAATCATAGTTACTTAGAGATGGATGAACAACTGCATTCTATCTGGTTTCATTCTGCTTTGGAGATCTAGAATCCCTTTTAGGATGGGGCAGTTCCTCAGGTCTAGCCATATTGCCAACATATGCAACTGGTTTGGACAGTTTGGGATGGGTAACCCTGACGATGTTGACAGTTGCCTGATGCTGCTATTCACTTCCATGATCACTGTTCACAGAGAGGTCACACAACTCTAAATCAACGGGTCCATAGCCTCTAGGACCCACAGGTACTGCATGTAGTTTCTGACCTGGGCCATTCGTTTCCCTCTTCTGCCATGTCTCTCTACTTAAAGACGTGTCTCAAAAATACCCAGGCAGCTGGGCGATGGTGGCGCACGCCTTTAATCCTAGCACTTGGGAGGCAGAGGCAAGTGGATTTCTGAGTTCAAGGCCAGCCTGGTCTACAGAGTGAGTTCCAGGACAGCCAAGGCTACACAGAGAAACCCTGTCTTGAAAAAAAAAAAAAAAACAAAAAAAGAAAAAAAAATACCCAGGCAAAGTACTACAGAGTCTTTCTACTTGCTATATTCCTCCCCTGCAGTTTTCTCCTCTGTTCACACCACGTTCAGCCATCAGTAGTTGTGTAGCCTAAGGATGACCTTGACTGAAGGATGACCTTGACTGTCCGATCCTCTCGCGTTCTATAATACAGGCATGCACTGCCTTGAGCTATTTATGCAATGTGCTATCCACCAAGATACTGGATAATAAAGCTTGACATTTTCCTACTTCTCTTTCCTTTTCCAATCTCAGGACAACCGAAGAAAGGTGCCAGAGTGAAAGCTGTACTTGAAGGGAGAGGAACGCTGTGCTGTGAGGTTACTTTTAAATCCCATGTACAAAGGAGCCAGAGTAATAAAGCAGGGCCCAGGAGACAGGAGCTATCCATTAGCCTCAGGATCCTCAAAAAGAGGAGGCCAGCTAAGGATTTTTAGTCTTCACACTCCCATGCAAGAGCTGCCTGTCTTATCTCCAGTCCTCAGAAAAGAATACTGAGGAGTCTAGACAGTAAGAAATTGGCCCGAAGTACAAGTGAAGGAGCCAAATTAAATCAGCCCGTGTAATGCAGCCAAGCTCACCAGTTACCATGCCACGCACCTCCATTACCCACGCTATGCACCTCCATTAGGGCGTTTGAAAAGTTGGACAGTGTTGATGGGCTGACCCTGAGAAAGGATGAAGGAGCTATTTTCAAACAAAGAATCATTCTGTCTAGAAGGTTACATGAGGCAGAAGTGAAGAGTCAGGGTTCTGTGACCAGAAGCTAGTGGCCTTTGGAAGGCCACTGGTAGCATAGTTGTTGACGAGACTATTATGCTCCACTGAGTCACCTTACAACCTTTGTTTTTTAAAAAAAAATCAATTGGCCTATGTCTGGTTATTTCTGGAATCCTTCTGTTTTATTAATCCATTTGTTTACCTTGATGCAAAAACTATGCTGTCTTCATGGCTGTTGTTTGGTGGTAAGTTTTGAAACAGAGAACTGAGAGTCTTCAAAGTTCTAGTTTCTCTTCCATTATTGCTGGGTCTTTTGCAATGTTATAGAAATTTTAGCATTGGGTCATCAGTTTTTCAGAAAACAGTTTTCTTGAGATTTCTGATTGCTTTGAATCTCTAAATCAATCAAGAATGTAGCAACTTAATTACAATCAAGTCTTTGAGTCCATGAACATGGTATATCTCTCATTTTTGTATGTCTTCTCTAGTTTCTCTCAGTGTTGGGGATTTTGTTGCCCATGTTTTATATACCTAACATTTATCCCTAAGTGATACATTGTATGTGCTAGTATAAATGTTATGTTATTTAAATTTCAATTTCAATTTCCATTTGTTTATTACTACATGAAAATCCAATACATTTTTATATGTTGGGTTTAGATGCTGCAACCATGCGAAAATCACATTGATTCTTTCTCTTTTTTTGTACTTTCATAGTATTTTCCATATAAATGTCCTATGCAAGTAAAGAGATTTTTCAGAGTTTGTGTTCAGGAAGTCCACATTAGATGAACTCTTCAGGATACTGGAGTGAAACAGAGGGACAGTCTAACATGGAGACAGATGAATTTCTCAAGTTACCCTCAGGCTAACAGATGCATTTATCTGGTAGCTTTGTTATGGCTAACATCTGTATGGATTGACATTCCATTGGTTATTAGACATCAGCACAGATCATGTGATTATTTTTACTCATCATTGTTAGGAGTCTAAGTGAGGACTTAGTGGAGGCAAAAAATGCATAGCCTCTGAGTAGAAAATGCTCGAAGATCTCTTCTCCAGAGAACTACCTTCTCTCCCTCTGACATCCATAAAACCTTCTGCCTCCTCCCTCTGAGTCAGAGTATGTCAAAATGTGAATCCCCCACTTGGAATGAAATCCAAACTTCCCCACCCCTGAGTATTTCCTGGTACATTTTTTTTCTTTCCACCTACCCTGGTCAAGTTCATTCCAGGCCTCTCTGTGCAGCTTTCTCCCACACATTAAGTCGTTCCTTTCTCTGCTACTCATATTCTGACCAATTCCTCATCAGATCTCCTGAGAGTCTTCCTAGTGTTCCCACTGACCTGATAATCACTCTCAGAGCACCTAGCCCCTTCCTGACCTTGAATTTGGGTGTATCATTTGACACTAACAAGGTGACATACCATGAGAGCCTGGGCCATCGAAGGACTGTGTACTTCTTCTGTCTGACAAGCAGTGGACACTCATGGATGGCTGGGACCATGTTCCACTTCTCTGTACTCATATCTAGGTCCAGGTATCCCCTGCCCCAGCCCAGCTTTTATGAACAATCTTATGATACAGCCTGAGCTTTTCTTCCTTTAAAGATCTTTGGCTTCATGTTTAAAAATCTCCCCCAAGTGACTCTAGAAAATACAGATGCTCAGTCCACTTCAAATCATTGAAATCCAAGTTTCTTGAGGCAAGGACCTAGCATTTGCTTGTGGAATCCTCCAGAGAGTTCTGATATACATCAGGAATTGAGAACCACTAACACTGAAGAAAGGCTGTTACTATTCGACCATGTACTAGATGGACGAGCATGTGTTAAATGGACTCTCCTAGAATATGAAAGCCAAGGTATGGAATAGTGTCTGCTGAATGGGACAGTCACCCCCACCTTCACCAGAGCAGTTGTGGTCATACACAGAGACCCTCAAGGTCAGGCTGGCTGATGTTCCTCACAGAGGGAGAAGCTGAGGACGGCCATTACCTGGGATTCCAGCCACTCTCCCTCCAGTTTTCTGTATTTTTACCCCAGCTGCGTGTGGTCTCTGGAGGTATTAGAGTACTCACAGGGTGGAAAAACAAAGAGGGTACTGAATTTATTCAACTATGGGGAAGTTGTCATTCATGCTAGAGTGAGACTTTTCAGTGATATGTCTACTTTAGGCTCACCATGTTTCTATTTTTTTTAAACCAATACATTCATCAGTTCACCATGTTGGACTTGAATGAACAGGCTTTTCTTCATGTCTCCCCATGAACAGTTAGTGTAAGGGACCAGCAATAGAGATGCATGGGAGACCTCTGCAGCCTGAGTCCCCCTACTCGTGAGCAGAATCCATCCCATCCATCCAATGCAATGTTGGGGTGGGGGGGAAGAACCCAAACCAAAATGGAAAGCATTTTCAAACTTTATTTACAACTGTCACAGTGACAAAAAGTAGTTTGGAAAAAAAAATGCTAGTTTCTCCCTGAGCCTCAATACAGAACAGACAGAAGTCACAGGAGGTTCATCTCACAACAGGCATGTCACTGAAATACTAGGATTTTTTTTTCAATACGATCAGTTAGAAATACACACAAATTACTTAAAGAAAGAGGTGGAAGAAGAGGAGGAGGGAGAGGAGGAGGAGGAGAAGGACGAGGAGGAGGAGGAGAAGGAGGAGGAGGAGGAGGAAGAAAAGAGGAGGCCAGACAGGAGCTCAGCCACTTGTCCAAGAGCAGCTGGGTCCCCCCAACAGGCTCAACCGCTGAGGAGCCTGACGTTAGCGGTCAGCCCCTGACCTGCTCAGACAGCACACGGTTGTACAACATGGTCTAGTGACCAGCAAAAGGAAGAAACCACCCCATAGACACACATATACACAAAGCTGATTTGATACTGGATTTACAAGCACATCCCATCACACAGCAAGACCAAGACAGATAACCGGGGTAGGGGTGAGAAGACACCAAAACACAGGAATTTAAAAGGCCAGACACCTGTCCATAAAGGGAGACAAGGGACAGATGAGAAATGCTGCGGGAGAAGGAGAGTGGGATGAACAGATCTCTGTAGCCAAAACAGAGCAGAGTGGAAGCAAGAGAGAGAAGCTCCCCCATTGTGGGGCTGGCCGCAGCCCTCTCCCACTTCTGCAAGGAGCCAGAAAAAAGTTATTGCCATTGGTGTGTATCACAGGCAGACGACAGAGGGAAGAGGCGGGGGGCAGGGGGTGACCATCGGCATCCCAGAACCAAACCTTGCTGAATGCCGTGTCAACAGCACACCCCCACACTCTTGCCCCAACGTGGCCCAGAGCCACACTGACTTTGAGGTATTAAATAGAACCAGACACACTAGTCCAAAGATGGGGGTCAACCTGGACTGACAGAGACGTGAGGGGACATTGTGAATGCCTCAGTTGGCTAAGTGAAGCCCAAGAAAGGCTTTAAGTCCACCTCTTGACCAAACAAACAGCCCTGCTCTAAAAATTCTGTTCTCTAACCCACTATTCCAGAAGGTTCTGAGCTATGATCAGAGGCTAAGTCCAGATGTTAATTTCCCCATGCAACTGCTGCCCTTTCTAGAGACAAGTAAGGCGGGGAAGGAATAAAGGCTGCTATTCTACAAGGATACCCCCAGTGCACCTCGTATCTTCTCCTAACCCAGGGAGCAACATAAGGGGAAGCAGTGATCTCACAACAGTACTGTCTCAAGCTGGATCCCACAGCTGCTCCACCAGGGGACTGGTACCCACATGAGAACCTCAGCATATCAATGTGGCACCACCCAGGCCCTGCTAGCCAGCTTGCCAACCAGGAAGCACACTCTGCTTTAAGTGCCCATGGAAGTCGGGCTGGGAACCCCATTGGAGTGGTCCTGCTTCAGGTCAGATGGACGATGACAGGCCACAGCAGAGCTGGGGACCATCCACCTGACTGCTGTGGCCAAAGGAGAAGGAAGGGCAGGCCTGGGAGAGCCAAATCTTCTGCCCTTCTGCTCCATGGAGACTACAGAAGAATTCTTGGGAGACCCACAGTGGGAGGAGGCATCCCCTGTTCAGGCTGCAACTTTGGAATGCCCCCACAAGGGCAGGAAGTGCTCTGGCTGTTCCCCCTGTATACTGGGAGGCAAAAGGGGGTAAATAGGGAGAAAAACCTCAAAAGTCCTATGTCTTAAAGCCTTGCAGGAACCTGGGGGCTCTGACAGCCTGAAGCAGCTGGGCAGGACCGGTCGGACAACCCTCCTTTCCTGTGTCTTCCTCCATCTGGCTTCCTAAGCAGTTTACCTGGCCCTACTTCTCTGTGGGCGACCAAACACACTTGAAATGAAAGCAAAGGCTGGTGGCTGTGAGCAACAGAGCAGGAGATAAAGACTTGGTAGCCAGATGCCCAGTGGCCAGGGCACATGCTGGAAAGAGCAGCACTTCCAGGCTGTGTAGCTCTCTTTAAAAGTGTGGAGTTTATTTTGCTTCATTGTTGTGGTAGTGGTGGTGGTGGTGGTGGTGGTGGTGGTGGTTTTAATCCAAAATATTTTCTTGCTCATTTGCTCACTCCCTCAGCCAGAACTGCACCCCGCCCCCCAGACACACACACATGCGCATTCACTGCTCCTGGCACTAGAGTTCAGATAGGGATCTTAGAAGCAGCACCCCTTCCCCCTACCCCACCCCTGTTTTCAGCAGCTTCCTTTCTCAGCCTTGCAAGTTGTCAGAGGGCTCCATTGCTCAACGAATTAAAAAAAAAAAAAAAAAAAAACCAAAAAAAGAAAACCGACTCGGTGATTTTCAGGTGCAAAACGGAAGCCTCATTTGACATTTTCAGAATGACTGTGGCTCACTCTTTTCTTCCATCACCATGGGAAAAACAGTTCAGGTATGCTGGCTGGCATGACCCAGGCGAGCCTGCGGGGACTCTACTGGTCCTTCTTTTCTTTTGTTGTTTCTTCACAGTTGTCTTGCTCATCCTCCTGGACCAGGAATTCCTCAGGGGGCCACCGGAGCTCCCCGCTCTCCACCTCCCCTTCGGTGGGCTCCACCACTATGGAGGGCAGGCGGTCCTTCAGTTTGCAGCAACGGTCAAAATCTGATGGATCCGGAAAGATCTGAAATTTCAAAGAACAAAGCAGACATCTGGTCACATGTACATCTGAAAGAGAAACTTGGTTCTTTCCTTACACACACACACACACACACACACACACACACACACACACACACAGGGAGAGGGAGAGAGAGAGAGAGAGAGAGAGAGAGAGAGAGAGAGAGAGAGAGAGAGAGAGAGCGCACTGGCTGCCTTCCAAGGATTATGTTCTGCCTTCTAGACACTGTGGGTGTAAGACAGAATCCAAGGGCGTACGTTCTAGGGAAAACTATCTCTCAGCCAGATTTTTTTTTTCCAATCCTGAAGCTAAAAATTTGTGGACCATACCACTGAACAAAAGGGTGGGTGTAACTGTGTTTCTAGTGTTTTACTTCTAGATAAAAGAATAAAAAAATCATGTTCTTCACAGTGTTGCAGACTCTGCTTTGGAATAGGCAAGCACTTAATGCCTGCAATTCACATCATACAGCAGGCACTAAAACATTTCGTTCCTGCCAGAACAATTATTGGTGCCTAGAAGAAGTAAACAACCAAATCGTTCATCATTTTAAACTAATACAGTCAAAACCAAGTGCTGCTCATGTTATGTTAAAAGTCCCAGGCTTGGGCAAACTTGTTGTCTAGGCTCTTCTATCCTGAACGGAACTAAGGCTCAAACTCAGGTGTGCTTGCTCCCATGCTCCTGTGTCCTCTGCCCTTTTGGGTCTCATTGCAACTGCCAAGTCTAAGCCAAATCCAGATCAAGGCAAGGCCTCCAGTCACAAGCGAGCTGGGAAAAGCATCCACAGTGCCTTCCCTTTTCACCTGTGAGCAACTCCTGGCTTCCTGCCATTGGTACACCTGGAGGACTCGAATCTCCTCCTGGAGTCTGTCGGAAGAGACTCCAGTCCACTTATTCGGGTTCTTCCCAGTGTTGACTGAAACACTGAGCCAGGCTATAAAACTAGGGGCCAAGCCTGGCTTCCCTTTGCACATACTGCCCTGTGACTACAGCTGACCCAATTCTTTGCCCAGTAGCTAAGCACTTAATCCACCAAGCTGCTGGTCCCTTGCCATTCATAGCCCTCAGTGACACACCCAAGATGGGAGAGAAGCTTTGGTCTGGGAAATCTGGGGCTCACTAGATCACTGACACTTGGCACCTTCAAGGCCATCTCCTCCCACCTCTCTGTCTGACAGACAGGAAACCCAGGCCCCAGAGGAGAAAGGACACTTCACTGAAGGTCACACAGTCTGGATGGAAACGGGCATTGCGACAAATCCCGGGAAGTTGCCTGTTTTGCTGCACTCCACCTCCCCTCAAAGGGTAGAAGAAATGCTTATCCCACCCATGTCTGAGGTCTCCCAGGGTATCTGATCTCCTATAAGCACTCAGAAGCCCACATGGCCCACACGAGGCTTCTGAGAATCACGGGCCTCACAAATCGTCCCAATCCCTACAGACCAGTGATTATTAACCATTTATCCAATAAAGGCCTATTGCTTGGGATTAAGCCTTAAGCCAGCTGCAGGAGTACACATCATTAAAGACTTAAAAGGGCTCATAAAAAGTATCATAATAGCTGCCAGAAGGGAAACGAACCAGGGAGGGGCTGGGCCCAGGCGGGTCAGGGAGGCCTGGAGAAACTGGCCACTAAGTCCTGTCATGTCACCCGCTCTTGGACTTGGTGGCAGGTTTACATTAACAAGCGTGAGAGGGAAGTGGATCAGGTAGGTTTTGGGGGCCTTTACTTCCTTCTGTGGAGCTGAGAGCCCCTTCCTGAAGGTGAGGACATGAGGCATCTTCTTGCAAGCCTGAGCTCTGAGGTGTGACCCCGGTGCTCCCCAGCGAGTGGAAACCACTCTCTAGTTTACAAAGCTCTATCAGATAGGGCTTTACTGAGACATCACTACCAACCCAGGGTTAGTTAGCAAGCGTCTAGGACTCTGAAGGTCAGAAGGCAGAGCTAGCATTCAAATCTCATTCTGAACTAGGTAGGATCCACCTAGGATACACATGATCTCTCAAGCCACAGAATATCACAAAGGACTAGGGCAGCCCAGGCCAGCAGAAGCAGAGCAGCTGATTTTACTATGAGCTAGAAAAGTGATGCTTATGTTGTATGGAAGACAACGCTGGTGAGTGTAGTCATGGCTGAGCAGAACCTCTGTCTCCATGGTAACAGTACAAAGCAGGTAGTGGTACATTGCGAAGGGAAAAAAAAAAAAAAAAAAGAAGGCTACATTCCTAGAAATCAGCTGCTCCTGGACCCAGATGTCTAAAGGATCCAAATGTCCATTCATGGGAGGACACAAGACCGAGGCACCAGATCTGGATTCAGATTATTCCCTTGACATCTATGGCATGACCCCTGTCAGGGCCTCTCAAGTTCCCCACTCAGTTTCTCCTCCAGAGAAACGAAGTGACCTTCTTATCACACGAGATGGGTCCAAGTTCTTGACCAACACAGAAGTGATACAATGCTTTGAGGACAGAAGCAAAATTCAAATAACAATGTCTTCTTTGCGCTGGCCCCTCAGGTGTAGAGTTAGTTTCCACTCTCCAAGTGTGAAGCCATCCTTCTAGCACAGTTATGAAAACAACAGCCATCAATGGCTTCCATACGAAGGGCTCCACAGTCAAGTCTTGTAAGTCCTCGGTGGGGGTGGGGGTGGGACAATCTGAGCATCAGAAGTCTGATACTGTGGTAGTTGCCAAAGACCTTTGCACGGTGACCTACTCAAAGCAGGAACCATTAAAGAGAAAAAGTTATTTTACAAGTCATTGTATTTGTAAAACTTACTATAATATTGATATACCCCTTCCATCAGAGATTTTCTTTTATTATCAGATCACACAGACTTGTGCTTCTGAGAACTGTAGTGCTCTTCAAAAATAAACAACAACAGAACACACCCTGCACCAAAACAGCCTCTTTTGTTTCTCCGGGAAAAGACAGAAAGCCTTGCAAAAGTGTTTCTGAGTCTTTTCCAGGGCAATCTTATCTCCGGCGGCTGCTTAAGAGGCTGACCCAGAGGAGGTCAGCATTTTTCCACTAAGTCATGGTTTTTAATCATCTAGGCAGCAGAAAAATGAGAGGCTGCAACTACAATTTGATGGGGTGGGGAAGGCAATGGAAAAAGAAAAAAGAAAAGAAAAAAAAAAAAAGAACTCTCTCGTTGGACTTGCCAAGCACATGACAGGTACGGTTGGGGTGGCGGGAAACAAGGTACTGCATGCTGGGCTGCGCAGCAGAGCCTGGCAGAACAAAGAAACGCCCTGTTCACAAGCACTGCTTCTGGTTAAACCTTCAAGTCCAAAGAGCCCCATCTCCTCTCAGAGCTGCAAACAAACAAACTGGAAAAAGATCCCTCTATAGTAAAGGCTCTTCAGGAGGTAGGGGTGGCTCCCCATGGGTATCTCCTCCCTTCATCTCCTGCAGGGCAAGTTCAGAAGCATCCAGCAGCCAACTAACTGTGTTTTCTTCAGCCCTGCCCCTTCCTGTCTTTGCCCTCGCTACCCTCCATGACCAGCTGTCACACGGTGGGGTGTTGGGGGGGGGGGAGCGCCCAGGATGATGGCATGGACAGAACTAATGAACACCAAGTTCCACCTACAGAAATGGAATAGAACCTTGCCAACCACACGCACCCCAAGAACATCTTGGATTCTACATGAGCAGCATGCATGCAGCCTTAGTGACCGAATTTCACAGGGGACGCCTCGGTAGCGGTGCCCTTTGCCAGGCGCCCTCTCATCACCATGGGTCCTGGCATTTTGGGGAACTTCAGACGATCCCATGGAAAGGGAGAGGGGGCTTCGGAATCATCTAGGTCTGTGTGATGTGATTTAGACACCAACATACTGGAGGTTCTGGCTGTGAGGCTAGGGTAGTACTCCTCTTCTGCTGTAAGGAAAATGTTCTCTGTGCCGTCCATCCAGTACCATGGCCACTCATCACAGGTAGCTAACCGAGCCCTTGAAAGACGGCCAGATTTTACATGTGACTTAAGTAAACACAAATTTAATAAAAATTTAAACAGCTACTGTACTCAAACTATAATTAATTGTGAGAACAATGGAAAAACAAGGTTTTCAGGGAGACTGAAGCAATTGGACTGGCTGACCAACATGAGCAGCCTCAGAACAGAGAGCTGTGGGGCCGAGGCCAGGTTTCTAGAGACCATAAACTCATCAGTAGCCTTTGTGCTTAGGCTGGAGAGTTGCCAGTGAGCCAGCTCCCATATCATGAACAGATAGGAACCAAAAGACAAAACTAGGCCTCCAAAGGCCCAAAATTTGGAGGCTTAGCTATCAGCTGTCTGCCTTTGAGCCAGGTGACCTAAACCTAGCAGCCTCTGGGGTGGGGATAAGAAAGAGTTGCCTGGCACCTACTATGGAAAATGTGAGCAAGTCTGGTCTTTGTGGCCCTTCCCTGTCTGTGCACTGCCGGGCCATCATCTCTGACAAACAAGATGATCTGGCCACAGAGAGGGTGGAGGGCTCAGCAAGGAGCTGGGAGATGCTAATGGGGAAAGCAGACACCAGCAGGTGGGGCAGATGAAAGGTGCTTAGCTAGACACAAAGGGCTAATTACCAGCTGTGCAAGCTGAGTCGCTGGCAGGCCTGGATACCCTGCTTCTCTTCAATGGGGGGGGGGGGGGGGGAGGCGGAGGGCGGGAGAGGGGGGGGGGGGGGGGGGGGCAGAGGGCAGGAGAAGCTGGGGTGGGAAGGAGGACAGAAGGCCTGGGAGAAAGAGTCAGGCTAGTTCCCTAAGGCACTGTGCACACAAAACTACACAGCAAGCCTTTCTCCAGTTGCAGAGAGATACAAAGAACCAACCCCGAGCCAGCTATGGAAAAATAGCACACGGTGCCTACAGGTGGACCAGGAGTTCTAAAGGTCTAGCTTTTACCTGGCCACTGACTCTTGCTATCTCTGTGGCCTTGGTTGGATCACCTTAGTTCCTCTGGGCCCCTGGAATGAAATGAGGAAGTGGTTTGGACTCTGCAGGGTTGCTGGGGAGGGAGTGGTGCTCTGAGGCTGAGCCAGCCCTCCCCTCCCTCCGCCTCTATAAATTTGGATTTATACTAATGCTGATCTTACAGGGTTTGGGAAAGAGTCAAATCCAGGTGTGTGTGAACATGCTCTGGAAACTCTTAAATTGCTAATGTTGGTCCCTATTAAGTAAAGCAAGGGCCCCCCTGGAGGAGCATTTTAGAGTGAGCCTGGAAAGCCAACAACTGTAGCTTGAGACAAATGGACTGGGTTTGGATTCACAAATCCCAGCCCAGGCAGGTTCTTTGAAGAAAAGCCTGTGGGAGCCACTGCCTCCTTCCCAGAGCTGCTGGTCCCCCCTAGGACACGGATTAGGCCAGCTGGAATGGCAATCATGCTCTTGACCAAACTCTGGTTACACCATGGGAAGCCTCTGACTCTGGGCCTACTCCAGGGGCCCTCACCCAGAGAAGTTGGTTCCCTCCTAAAGATTAGCTTCCCAAAGCCTGGGATTCTTAGTTTTCCTTAGGAACAAGAATGGATTTGCCTCGTGTGCTTATTCCTTCCTAGGAAGGGCTGTCCTGTAACAGTGAGCAGATCTCTCCCAGCATCCTGCTCTGAGTAGGGTGGAATGAATGAGCAGCAGCCAATTCAGCTAATACACTGAACTTTGGTCCCTAACTATACAGGATGGCAACAACTGCAGTCTTTGAAATCTGACCTCCTACTATCTCTAACCTTATCATGTTGTTAATACTATTAGTATCTTACTGAGTTTTCAATGTGGCAAGCGGCTGGGAAAAACACAAGGATTCTTAGAGGCAGAGGGTTCCAACAGGGATTCAGAGAAGTCCAATGTTATCCAGTTTTGTACTATCTGTCTCAGCTCCCAACTTGTCTCTGAACCAAAGCTATGGGACATCCAACTCACCCCATCCTGCCCTTCCCTGATGCTTCTAATCCTTCAGGGCACTTGAGCAGAGATTAGAGCTTTATATCAACTCTGAACCTCCTTCCTTTGGATCAAAGATACTTAAGTGTCTAAGCCTTGAAACTGGATGGAAAAGGAAATCCGCAGGATAAACACCATCTTTCATAAACATCTCTCAAACACACACCCATCCTGCAAGCCAGGGGTTCCAAATTCCAATCAACTAGTACAAATGGCTCCTGATAATGCTGGACCCAGAAATAGATGAACCTTCTGGGATATTAGAGGTTTTCCCCAAATTTCTCTGGGGGCATAAATGATTTCAAATATCTGTATCTTAGCAAACATGTGTATCATCATTGCTTCTTTGAAAGATGACAACTTCCTGCCCAGCCTTCCCAGTTCCTCTCTCTATCCACTTTCATCAGCACTACCCTCAGATCCCATGACTACATATCCTCTGTCAGAAAACTCAGCCTGACCCAGCTGCCATTTCTACCATCCCTTTCTTCTTCATTTTAGAGACAAAAAGTCTTGAGCCTTTAGACCTTGACATCCTGTCTAGATCTTGCTTCCAAAGTCTATCCTACAGCTTCCAAACCCACCACTCAGTGCCCCTCCCTAACTTTCAAAGTTCCCAGAACAACTCTGCTGTCCTCTCAAGGCCTTTGCCAGGCTTCACTCACCACTACTTTGCCCCACATTACCAGGTCAACTTGTCTTGCTCCTAACGTTAAGTCATCTATCTGTTAATGACCCATCTTTAAGGGTATCCCCCAACAAAACTCGCCTGACAGTAACACACATCTCACTAGCTGATAACCCCACTGCTCTCCTCGGACACATTCTGTTAAGTCTAGAGAAGCCACTTTCAAGATCCTTTCAGGGAGAAAGCACAGATGGAAATGAAAATATTTTCGGTAATACTTAGTTTCCACTTGCTTTTTATACCATGTTGACACTTACACTGCAGTATAAAAAAACACAGTCACTGAAACCACTGACACCATCACAGTAGCCTGGAATGTGTACCTGTCATCACTTATCATTTCTCATCTCACATGATTAAAAAAAGACAAACAACACAGTAACAACCTTCCGAGTACTTCATATTTGCCGAATACTGACTCCTAAGTAATGTTTTCGTATTTGGAGCAGTGAAATGCCAAGTTAAAGTAAAGCATCCCTGCTGCTTACCAAGCTACCAGGTTATCCCCAATAAAAGCACTGATATAGTTGAGTTGCCAGCTAAACTAACCACTTTTTCAATGGACGATCACTGTACTTGAAAAATTACTAAAAAAACAAACTATGGTTATTCCAATGTGGGTAATTTCTCAAAAATGACAAAGTGGATTGCCATTTTAAGGGAAATGGCTGATGATATCTATAACCAATGATAAAAATAGAGCTCTCAAGAGAAAATTAGAATCTTAGGAGATTTTATCAGCCATCATAAACTTGATAACGTCCTAATTCTTGCTAGCTTTCTGATGAGACCAGCAATAATTTAACAAATATGCCTTTTTAATATTGCATAATGAAATGTATCACCATTTGAAAGATCTTATTTCACAAATGATCAATATAATACACTACAAAACTGAACTTGTAGAAAAGATTAAAAAAAAATACAAGCCAGACTAATAAATTTTAATGTAAGAGTACAAAAAGTTCATGCATAAGGTTTTGTCTGAAGACACATGACATTTAAGAAATTACCACTTGTTGAGTATGTAATCCTAGCCCTCGGGAGTTGGAGGCAAGGAGAATTTGAAATTCAAGGTTATCTTCTGCTATATAACAAGTTGAAGGGCAACTTAGGCCACATGAGGTCGTGTCTCAAAAGAATGTCAGGAGAGAAGGGAGGAGGGAAAGGGAGGACAAAGGAGAAGAGGGAGGATGGGATGGGGAAAGGAAAGAAAAGAAAAAAAAAACTATTACAGGTTACATTTTGGTGATGTACCAAAACAATCTGAAAAAGATGTGAAACTATTTCTCCCATTCCTAACTGCATAACTTCTATAAGCCAGATTTTATTCATTTAGTTCAATCAACATATTTTGCAACAAATTTACTCATGGAAAGCACACATGAGAATCTCACCATTTTCCATTAAACCAGACATAAGATTTTAAAAATGTAAAAACAATGCTTTTCCTCTCACTAGGATTTTCCGTTTTGGAAAATATAGTTATTTTATGAAAAACTATTATTTATATCAACATAGAATTGCTTCATTGTTATTCTAAATAAGCTAATAAGTAAAAATTGAAAAAATCTGTTTTAATTCTTAAAACAATAAATTTAAAGACATAGTACACATAAACAAAAGCTCATAAATTTCTTTAAAGTATAAACAAACTTTTTTATTTTAGAGTATAAACGGAAACCAAAAATTTAGAACCATTGGCCTGAGAAAAAGCATATCCTCAGAAAGATGGCCAGGGAAGTCAATGCTGAAGATAACATACTTTTAATACTGCAAGAGAGTCAAGGGCACCTTCAGATACATCAAAGACTATATGAAGATCATCAATCTGTCCAACAAAATTAGTAGAGATTAGTTCTTATTATGGATGAGAAAATCGAGGCCCTCAGTGGTGACAAGCTGCCTGAGCTGCCACAAATAACACAAAAATGAGAGTAGAAAATAGTTGTCCAGCCGGGCGGTGGTGGTGCACACCTTGAATCCCAGCACTTGGGAGGCAGAGGCAGGTGGATTTCTGAGTTCGAGGCCAGCCTGGTCTACAGAGTGAGTTCCAGGACAGCCAGGGCTAAACAAAGTAACCCTGTCTCAAAAAAAAAAAAAAAAAAAAAAAAAAGAAGGAAGGAAGGAAGGAAGGAAGGAAGGAAGGAAGGAAGGAAAATAGTTATCCAGATGCCTTTAACCCTTCTGAGTTGAGGGGTTCTGAGCTTGGTGTTCTTGGTAGTGCTCAAAGGATCCCTGGATAATGCGATACCACACCATGTTACTTTAGAGGAGGACTCATGTCAAGATGACTGATCCAAGCTCAAGCCTGCCTCCCACTCAGATGCTTACTGTAGGAGGGTGGGGATATATATGCATCTTTGCTGACATCATCACTTGAAAAATTTTGAATAACCATGCCTCTTCTTGAATGTCCAACACTCCTGCTATGTCACAATGTTAACACCTTAAACCAGGATGTATATATTGTTCTTTTAACTATACCCAGTGTTTGCCTCAGCACAGAAGTGCATATTTACAAATCCAGTACTCAGGAAGCTGAGGCAGGGAGGAACATTGAGAGACCAAGGCCAGCCTGAGCTATACAGCAAGACCTTGCCAAAAAGGAAGGAAGGAAGGAAGGAAGAAAGGAAGGAAGGAAGGAAGGAAGGAAGGAAGGAAGGAAGGAAGGAAGGAAAAACAACAAAAAGCCCCAATACACTAACAAAAAACTATACTCAGTATATTGTAAGAACTATAGCAATTTTATGTCAACCATTTTCTACTAAAACACTCATAAATAATCTCCTAAGTCAATGTTATAGTATTCCATCCTCTATTTTAAACAGTATTTCTACTCTATTTCTAAATGATATTTATACTTGTTTTGTTTTTAAATTTAGATAGTGTTCTACTATGTAACCCAGGCTAGCCCAGAACTCACCAAGTAACCCAGGTCTGTTTCTCGAACTCATGATCTTTCTACCACAGCCTTCTGGGAGCTGAGACTACAGACATGCACCACTATACCTGACAGGATATTTTCTTAATACAATTTAAATTTTCAAGTTTTTAGCCATTGGTTTTTCATACTTTCCTTCAACAAAAGATCTATTATGTATATAAACTGACAGTTTTAACAAAGTCCAGTGACATTAGGGTTCTATAAATTCAAATTTCCCATATTGGCTCAATGTGGCTAATAGTACTAACTGATCAATAAATATCACAAGTAATTATTAAGTACAGAGGTTAATTTTTATTGGATAACTTTCTCATTGTGAAGGGGGAAGGCTGTGTGGACATGTGTTTTGAATGGTCCATTTCTCTGATGGCCCTAAAGTTTCTACCCCATGGCCAGCTGATCTCCCTTGTAAAGAGACAGAAAGACAACCCAGACAGGAAGGTGGAGAAAAGGAGCTAGTGAGGTATTCTTCAGAATGGTAATTTGTACAGAGCCACAGAAGGAAGCTGGGGCTGAGGGCATGGATTTCTTTAAAACCTTCCTTGCTTTCACGTCCCGTGGAGAGTTTCTGCAACCCCTGGGGCAGCTGCCTTCCTGCCTTAACACTTTGCAATGTGTGGGGTAGTATCTACACAGGGAATCATTGAGAAGCAATTTGGCATGAACCTCTCTCATATTAGAGTGCTGAGGAAAACAGCCAGGAAGCATCTGGAGGTGGTGAACCATATTTCGGTGGGTAAATAACAAAGAAATCATAATTGAGTACTAACTGTCATAGTGTTTCTACCACAGAGGGTACTCAACTTTTGAAGAAAACAAATCTCTTCCTGGCCAGTCTAGGGTTAGCCATCTAAAGAACCATGCTCAAAATGTCCTACTTGTGGGGACAGATGTTTGCCAGCCTCACAACGCCAGGGTTAGCCACCTAAAGAACCATGCTTCAAAATGTCCCACTCGTGGGGACAGATGTTTACCGGCCTCACAACACCACCTTCATTTTTCTGAGTTGTTTTTTTTTTTTTCATTTTTCTTTGGTGTCAGGCTCCTTCTTTACTTGCTTGGTTAAAGCATACTTGCTTAAATATCAAACTCTATTGCCACGGAAATAGAAAACTAGCCTGTGCCATGGGAAACACTGGCATTTTCATAAGCCAACAGGAGCACTGGATCCTATGCATGCACCAGAAGCCTTATCACTCATTGGGTAGATGGCAAAGCGGCCATTAAATTTACATCTACTTCTAAGTATCCAGTCTATTCTAACATCAAGAGAAGCAAACTTAAGAACCCCAAAATGGTTCCTAACACTTAGCCCACCACTGGCCAGACTTCAAGGGTCTGGACAACTGCACTGGTCTTTTCAAGGTTACAAGAGGCCTCAATGTCATTAATAGAGTAAGATGCACAAATAGGACAATGGCTGGCTTATATACTTTTATAATCTAGACAGTGTATATTAGCTATGGGTCAAGAATATGATCACTAGCTATTTTTTCAATGTTGGCTAAATGTTGCTTAGGCATCATTAATTTGTTATCATCATGCACATAATAAATCAACTACAGGAAGATGTACAACGTCTGAACACACTAAAATAACAAAATGCCTTTCTGATCCCATCCACAGACTCCATCATTATCCCAACTCTAGAGATGCTGGCAGATTATATTTTAGTAAACTCATTTATGCATTCCATTTTTAAGGTACTATATAATCGAGAGGCTTAACATTGTTGGATCCCTTTGAATCTGTAGTTCTATTTCCAGGAATTGATTTCAAAGAAACAAGTCAGGGCTGTGCGGAAATTTATGTAAAATGATGTTCAGAGCTCTGTTTGTCTCAAGAACAAAAGATGGCACAACCTGGACATCTAGCAATCAGAAATGTTACATACAAAGTGAAATGTTGTTTTACAAAGAAAACCAAATGACATAAACATACTCACAGTATTATATTAAATGAAGGAAAAGAAAAGATTTGCTGCACATTGAAAAATATGCACAGAAAACAGTCAAAAGTAAACACACCAAATTACTCCAGTGATAGGAATGTGAATAGGTTGTTCCTCTTTGGTCTGGTATGTTGTGCCACATTCTATGAAGAGTAAATATTATCTTTATAATGATAACACATAGATATCCAGCCACACTTTTACCCTTTGACTGAAAAATCTTACTCGTAAAACTATTCTCAAGATATAATGTAAATTATTCACTAAGGTTTATATTAAAATTTTAATGTAAACTATCACAGTATAAGAGAAAAAATATGACCTAACATTTTGAACAATAAGACAACGAGGGTGAAGGAAATTATCATCCAACCTTGTGATACAAGGTGAGCTTTTCTAGGGTACAGTGGTGGATACCTTTAGGCAAGCTGAGACAAGAGGACCGTTGAGAGTTCAAGACCAGCCTGGGCTACACAGGAAGTACAAGGCCAACCTAGGCGGCTTAGCAAGAACTATCTCAAAACCCAAAGTAAGGAAGAATATGTAGCTCAATGATAAGACTATGACCAGCATACACAAAACCTTAGACTCCATCCCTAGGACCAGGACAAAGAAGATAGCTTTAGATTATTCTGAAAATAGCATTGGGGTGGCACCATGATGCTGGTGACCACTGTTGTTTAAAACTTCAGACCATGCGATCCCACAGAAGAGAAGGTTTAAAAACAATGAGTTATGCCCCGTATGCGTATGAAAATTAGACAAAAATAGAGAAGAAAATGAACATCTTCTGGAAGTCACCAGGTTTTGAAAAGCATAAAAGTAACCAAATGCATGCTTTCTCAATGAAAACAGGAAATGACAGACAAGAAGGGAAGGAAGAACTTTCCTACAACTACACCACTCTAACTGGAAAAATACTCACCCCGCCCCGCCCCGCCCCACCCCGCCCCGCCCCGCTCCGCTGTCCAGACATTCTGCTGCCTAGGCTGTTGGGCAGAGTGGGAGCACAGGCAGCTGCGGGCACTTACACCTGCTCTGTTCATAGGCATGGTCACGGGCGCAGATTTTATGGTCTCCAAAGTAAAGGCAGGGGATGAATTCAAGGCATGGGGACCAAGCACCCCTACAATGGAGTTTGTGATGTTCTTTCTCTTGGTTTTGTCCATGCTGCTTCACACAAAAGTTCTAGGACCGTTTTTTTTCCTTTTGGCTCCCATAAAGTCTCTGACCAAGAAGCCAACGGTCAACACAGCTTTAATTAAATGGCTGGAAACATCGACTGTAAGGCCTAACCTTAGAAGCAGAAGGAGAAGGAGAAGGAAAAAAGAAAGGAAAAAAAAAAGTTGCCCCTGCCAGGCAGTGGTGGCACACGCCTTTAATCCCAGCACTTGGGAGGCAGAGGCAGGCGGATTTCTGAGTTCGAGGCCAGCCTGGTCTACAGAGTGAGTTCCAGGACAGCCAGAGCTACACAGAGAAAGCCTGTCTGGAAAAGAAAAACGAAAAAAAAAAAAAAAGTTGTCCCAATGCAAGATAATGAAGACCAGTGGGAGGAGGTAGAAGCTGCTCTGCCATCCCCTGAGGTCACAATAATACTTTGGAAGAACACTTTGGAAGGACAAACGTTCTCTGAGGTGGGTTTGTGCAATTCAGAGGCTAGCCTCAAGCCAAAGATAAACTGCAGGACACAGGATTTGACTAGTTGACACAGATCCTTGCCTCCCCAGGCTAGAAAGGAAGGAAGCCCCAGCACATTGCAGCCCGGTGTGAATGAGGGCCTGTCTTCCTATCCTCTGAGGATTATTTCAGACTCAGGCCTGAAAGATCATCTCAGGACATTCGCCAGACACCCAGGAATAGCTCTTGGCTTCAGTCACAAGACTCACCACCCAAACGAATTCCTTTTCCTCACCGTACAGTACAATCCTCCCCTTCTATCCAACGTTAAGAGAGACTGGGTAGACTGGGAGAAAATGCTGATCTTGTTAAAACAGTCACCATGGGATTGCCAAGGTACAGAGCCGGTCTCGGGCCAGGAAAGGGAAGGAGGAAGGGCCCAGTCCATCATTCAGGACTCATTAAGCATCTATTTGTAGGACACTGGGAACAAAGAGCAGTGTAAGACCTAGCCCCCGGCTCTGCAGCATGACGAACACATGGCTGGGAGGAGGGAGGGAGGGGGGGACCCAACACAGGCCTTTTGAGAGAGGCTGTATGAATCCAGTGTGCAGCAGGCTGGCTGGGCTGTGAAAAAAAAGTCCTGCTCCCTCTCTATGGCCAGGCACAAACACACTGTTGTGCCCACGTGGGTAGAGGGGAAGAAGTCTCCCATGGGAACCATTCTGGCCATCTGTAGGCCCTAATCCAGGGGCTTTCCACAACGGTGAACATGACCTTTGTGTCTAGGTTTCTAACATAAAAGGGAAGGTGCTGGACTCTCCTACAAAGAAGACTTTCAATGCAAGGGTGTGTGATGGCTTAGAAAGAGCCAGTGTCACTCAAAGCAGATAGCGTATGCTTTCTAAATCCAATGGATGCGGCTGCCATCCATCTCATCACTATGAAAGAAACTGAAGAAGGATCAGAAGAAAACTTGCCGCAACCCCAGCAATGTGTCGTGTCTATGGCTGACTGTCTCCTGCCACAGGTTTTCGGGATATTAGCTTTATGTCTCTCTGGGGACAACTGAAGCTTTTCAAACTCTGATGATTGTGAAAGATGATTTCCTGGTGACCATGGAACCTGCAGGATACTATCTTGCACATGCTCTTTGAGTCCTTCAGTCCTGGCTTCAGTGCAGAGCTACTATAAGGCTCTGGGCCTGCAAGAAGCAAACACTATGAGGAGACAAGAAAGACCAATTCACCGCTGTCCCTCTCGTTACCCTGGAAGGTGAAGGGTAGATGTAGGACACTCATAGTTCTCTAAATCAAAAGGAAGGCACAGGAGCAGGGGAGCAGTTGGGTATGTAAAAAACTGTTCCTCCTCGTTTTCAGAATGGCCTTCTTGAAAGGAGAGCCTGGGTGGTTCTCTGACTGAGATATGATGTCAAAGGCAGGCATGAATGACCAAAAGTAAGAGCAGGTAGAATAGCAGTGTACCAATGGCAACCAAAGAAGGGCTTCAGGAGGGACTGTGGCTGTAGCTCGGTTGGCAGAGTGCTTGTCTAGAACGTATAAGGCTCTGGCTTTACTCTCCAGCACCACAGAAGTACACGTGGTGACAGCTTCTCGGTACTCCAGAACTTGGGGAGAGAGGATCAGAAGCCTAAGGTCACCCTCAGCTACTCGGAGAGTTCCAGGCCAACAGCGTGAGCTACAGACCTTGTATATAATTAAATAATACAATAACTGTGGGAGAGTACAATAAACAAAGTGTGTAGACCTCAGTATAGTAATTAAAAATAAGATGGTCTGGGCTGGAGAGATGGCTCAGAGGTTAAGAGCACCAACTGCTCTTCCGAAGGTCCTGAGTTCAAATCCTAGCAACCACATGGTGGCTCACAACCATCGGTAACAAGATCTGATTCTCTATTCTGGAGTGTCTGAAGACAGCTACAGTGTACTTACATATAAATAAATAAATTTTTTAAAAAATAAGATGGTCTATGTACGCTGTGCCAGTAGAAGTTAGGGGGGCAAGGCCAAAATGCCAGGGCCCCCTAGGGTTTATAGGGAAATAGTTAGAACCCTTCCTTATCTAGAGCTCTGGCCAATATGAAAGGAACCCTCAGAGAAAGATGTATCCCCATATATCATATTCTTACATGGTGGGTTCATAGAAAGAACAGGCTCCACCAGGCATCCAATGACCGGTCTGCACTGGATGGCCCACATTCCCGTGCCATAGGCTGGTGACTGACTGGGAAAGCCATAAACACTGCATAGGCATGGAGCTACAGCCCTTAAGGACATAAATATCCTCACAGAGACCCTCCCACGTGGTTCTGAGAGCTTGCTGTCGCCCACAGCCTGAGCTAAATGTACTAGGCTTTCTAGTAACCATTTCCTCGCCCACCCAATGGGATGTGATAATTCCTGCCAAATAGATGTGCCACGTGGGTTTCACTTATTTGAATGACTCTCCAGATGGATGTGAAGACAAAAACCAGACACTGGCTCCAGATTTTTACACATGTTCACAAAACGGCATGAACCTTCAGGGATGAGGACATAGCTCTCGGTTGGTACAGAGCTTGCCTGGCATGCATGAGGCCCTGAGTTTGATCCCCAGCACTACATAAACTGGGCACAGTAATCTGTGTCTATAATCGCAGCACTTGAGAGGTAGAGTCAGGAGGATTAAGAGTTTAGAGTCACCTTTTACTATAGAATACAGGAGACCCTGTCTCAAAATAAAATAAAGTACAATAAAACTAAACAAAAAAAATATTGCTGTGAATTTCTAAAGAATGATAGAAGGGCTAATCTGAATCCTTTAGGGGATAAAAAAGGACATGCATTCAGAGCCTGGATAGGTATAGAATTGACCTATACCTTCATCAGGACCTTCAGGGGTCACCACAGAGGTAAAGGTAAAGGTAAAGTTCCAAATCGGGATATCCTTCCCCTTAAGAGCTTCTCTGTAAACATATAGGTACACGAATGGGGAAATGATGATGGCTAAAGGATACAGAGTTGATAGCAAGGCCTGGCACTGGAGAGCTGGCAATGGGAAGGCAGGGCAGGACCCATGTCCTGAAAGCCCAGCACAGCATCCTTCAAAAGTATATGGTTCCACAGGCATGGAAAGAATGGCCATATACAACATAGAGAACTCAGCAGAGCTTGCCTCTGGGTAGGTCTGGAAGGCATGGGAATGACCTGAATGTCCAAGGGGTCACTTATATGATGACCTTGTTTCAAGGTCAAATCACAAGCCTGAGATTGTATTTCATCTGCCAAGTCCGGTTGCTGTATCCAGCCCTTACTCCGTTCCTTGGAAAAGCAGGTCTCAGTAAAAGCCACATACTATTATTATCCTGAGGAGTAAAACCAAGAAAAGAGCACTGAGTTCCCACCCTTAGCTCCAAGCAGAGTCCAAGCATGCAGGGCGACCTGCTTTAGCCAAGAGCCAGGCCTAGCCATTCCCAGGGGTGTTAGTGGGAAAGATGGCACCAGCTTTGGGGGGGCCCAGAGAGTACCCATCATTTGACAGTAGCCAGTCCAGCTCAAGGCAGAGTCCCACACTTTGCTTAAACACACAGCCTAAGGGTTTTACCGACGCTGCGGTAAAAATCACATGTGAGAGACGGAATTGCCTGCCCCTTCCCCCAAGGCTCCCATTTTTCTTCAAAGCCCACCCCTCCCTGGCTCACGACATCTCATATTCTGTAGGATCGCATCATCAGTGCCCAACACATTTTGGGCAGACTGCATATGTCCCAGAAGTACATGTGCGTGCTGGTTCCCATAAGCCCCAGGCCCCAAGTGCAGCACCCAGTATATCAGGTTAATTGTACAAAGTGCCTAGTAAATACCATTTGGCTAAACATTACAACTTTCTCTTCTCTCTTCACCAGACAACCAAGAGCCTTTTCTGAAACCATCTCTGACTGAAGGACTCCACAGTTAGTTCCAAGTAAAATATTTGGACATGGGTCAGTGGTCCCCACCTAGGAGACAGAGGTTGACTTCTTGGGGCTGTGGGAACTGGGCCCTCAAGACAGCAGAACAATGGGGGAAAAAAGCCTTGGAGGCCTTTTTCTCAGGAGGTATCCAGATACTGTAAGAACCCAGAAATGCTTTTATTTTTCTCCGGCTACCTCGGCCCTCTTCCTGCAGCATGCTAGCCCCTCCTCCATGGCCATGTGCTCTGAGGGTTCCAGGGCGGGGAAGAATGCCTGACTCTTGCCTGAGATATATTTAAAGCACACACAGAAACACACTGACAGGTTCGGCTGAGGGATGTTCTGTGGTGGAAATCTACAACCTGGAACTGAAATACGCCCTCACCGATACGCCCTCACCTGTAACCAGACATTCTGTCTGACTCAGAGGCTTGGAAACTGGTAAGCAAAACTACACCGGCAGGTGGGCCAGGAACCTTCTCTATCTCCCACCTGGCCACAGGGCCCCAACTGCCTTTCTCAGTCCCTCTCCAAGACAAGAAGGTTAGAACAGCCTTGAAAGACCATTTCCCCTTAAGTCCCTTGTCACCCTCTGCAGGCCAACAAGTAAGATCTGGGTGTTGACACAAAAGAACGAGACTCCAGAATCCCCCAAGCATGTCTGGTATCTGAAGACATGCTTCCAATCTTAGCTTTCATCTTGGCTTCCCCTTGATTACTCTTCTCCCATCAAATGGCTCCCGGCCCAGTTTTTCTATTTGTTTCATTCTTTACAAAATAATTGTCCCCGAAACAGCTCTAAGGAGCAAGCAGCTGGAGTAAGTCTAGATTCGGGCCAGAACTAGCCCAGTGCGAAGACACAGGATATGTCAAGAAGATCAAAACCATTAGGAGTAGAGATCAAAGCCCCCATATGCAGCAGGGCTAGGGTCTCAGTGTAAACGTGGGTGGGCATTCCCTTAGGAGCTACAGCAAAAAATGAACACAGCAATGTGTGTGAAGTGCTCCGCCCTTCACGCTCCTTTCTTCTTGCCTGGGCTAGCCACTTTCCACAATACCACAATACCACTAGCCTCAAAACATCCCCTCTACAGATAGATATTTCTCTCCTCCAAATCTGCCCAGCTAGGGACTCTCTGGTGCTCCAAAACCAGCTGTCTGTCCCGAGGTAACCAAAGTGCTCTGGCTGACTGGGATGCTATCCTTCCATCTCCCTGCCATGGTGAATCTTCACCATCCTTTGAGAGCATTGGTCAAGAGTGAGAAAGGAGGTCTTCCACTCTGTTTTTGCTGTCCTCCGTGTCTAAGCCCACTAGACAGGATGATTCCCTACGCCACATTCTCTCTCAGCATCCCTAAGAGTCTATCCCCTTCAGCTATCTGCAGTTTAAACTTGAACTCTGACTCAGCCAGTCAATTATCACCCGGAGAAGACAAGTAGCCATTCTCCTGTCAGACCCCCTCCCCCATTACCTTGACTCTTAGTCATAGTCCTTTAGGATGCAGACCACTGTTGCTTCCTCTGACAAAAGAGGAAACTGAAGCTCGCTGGCAGTCAAGGACTTTCTCAAGGTGACACAGCTGTTACAGGTGATACTGGGATCCTCAAACTCTTACAGGTGATACTGGGATTCCCCAAACCAAGCCTACTTCCAGTCTCAGAGGAAGTCACAAGGCTCCAAGAAGTTTGAACTCACCTGATAGGAAAGGCCATCCTTGCGGGGGCTGAGACCAATCTCTTCCATGGATGGAGCATTCATCATCACCTCGGTCATCTCAGCCGATCGCAGATAGTCAGAGCTGTAAAGAAATCCATACTGGAAGTCAGTGCATGCTCACACAGGCCCCAAGATGGGGGGACTGGCTGAAGATAGGATGAGAGATGCTCAGACAGTTCACAGCAAAACAAGCTCCCTGGTGCAAACAACCTGCAGGCCTACAGCCCTGTGGCTCACTCACCTCAAGAGACAAAGCCTGCCCTCTGCAATTTCTCCAACCCCTACACAAAGAAAATTGGATTTTCTTTTAAACAAACTGGAAACACAACGGTGGGGATGAATGGGGGCCGGTGGGGGGGGGGGAAGCGTTGCGTCTGTGTATCTATATGAAAATAATGTGGCCAGGTTTCCCTTCACCCATCCACTAAAAATAAGAGTAATCTTGCCCATGAATTTCCAGTGGGAACTGCACAGTAGGATTACATAATAACAATAACAGTCCAGCCTCCAGGAGACAAAGTCTAATCATCTAATCATGGTGCCTTCCTAACTGTGTCTGTCTGTCTGTCTGGTGCTCCTTTGGGCAAAATGTCCCACCCCAAGGGGGTCAGCTTTTCCGCAAGCTTCACATCTGCCATTCTACCCGCTTCTGGAGGGCTAGCAGCTGCTACTAACTCCCAGCATGAAAAACATCCCCTGGATTCAAAAGCCTTAAGGGTACAGATTCTGACGGCAAGAAAATTTCCAGAGGGGCCAAGTTGGCCCACCCATGGCTGACATGTGAAAGTACTTTGTATTCTCTAAGCAGGGTACAAACAGTCCATTATCCCTACACAGGCCACGGGCACACACAGAGTTCAGGAAGCCTAGTACCAAATACTCACACCAAATCCAGGTACCCATGACACAACACCCAGTGTTTTTTTTTTTTTTTTTTCACGATCACATCTGGGCACAAAGTTTTAAAAAAGGCAAAAGGCAAAGCAGGGGTCGGCTTTAGAGAAACTACACCTAAGAAAACAGGAAGACACAAATCTTTTTTTTTCTTTTCTTTTCTTTTTTTATTTATACCAGACAGAGTGGAAATGGTATTTGGCATTGGCAATAGAAGCAATCAGTTCTGGAAGGGAGAGGAGAGACTAAGAAAGGGTGACTGGCTTGGAGGCAACGTTAGGTTTAGCAGCTAGACTTTCACAATCTCCTCCCGGCTCTGGAAAAGCTGCCCTCACCGCTGTGTGACCTAACCAATCATAGAACCTCTCTGAGCTGCAGGAGCCCTGTTTATAACCAAGATGCTAATGATTGCTAATAACGCATATCTCATGGTTATGTCTGGAGGGGAAAATGTTGCAGACCTTGTAGGAAGTGCTAATTAACAAAATAATCATAAGTCTTAATGGGTGACTGGGGGGGGGGGATAAAGTCCCCAAGGACTTCTAACATCTCTACCTTACTACATTTGGAGCGGGGTGGGGAGGGGAGATGGGGGCTGGGAGCACAAAGCCTCCACCACTCTTCAAAGCCTCACTCATTTGGCAACTGACTTGTCTGCACACGAGGGGGTACACAAGCTTCAGGTGTAGGGGATTTTTACTTTGTTTTGGAAGTCATTGACCCCTCTAATCATATTTAAGCTGGGAGGGAGAGGAGAGACTTAGAAAGGGTGACTGTCTTAGGGGTACGTTTAGGCTTAGAAGCTAGACTTTAACAATTTCCTCCCGGGTCTAGAAAAGCTGCCTCCCAACCCCAGAAAGAAGGGAGTTAGAAGCACCACAGGGTTGAGACCAGGGTCGTCGCCTCCTGGAGCGACGTCTGCTCCTTCTTGGTACTGTGGAGCGGACCCAAAAAGTTAAACTGAGAAACACGAACTTTCAGAGTTCCTGGGCAACGCAGAATAGCGCCGCTCTCCCCGGGTTCAGAGCTTGCACTGGACCCGGGACTGGCTCTCCAAGGCTGGCACCTGCGAGCGCTCTCCAGGACCTCGGGCGCTCGTCTCCCTGTAGCGCCCCTCCTCTATATCACAGCAGGAAGGAAGAAGCAGCTGGCGCGCACGTCCCAGCAGCTAGGGGCCTGTCCCCGGATCCTTCCTGGCTCTGATCCTCCACAACCTCATCCTCCCTGGCTGGAGGCAAACCTCTGCAGCCCCCGACTCAGCAGTGACCGGCTTCTTCCAATCTGGCACTGGGCGAGCCCGCTCCTTCCCAGCCCCGGCCCTCCACAAAGGCGCGTTGGATTTAAGGGACTACAGAGAGGCCAGGGGTTGGGAGGGTGTAGCTTGCACCCTGATGCTTGTGGCTTGCTTGAGCGGAGAGCTTCTCCCCAGCACCCTCCCTCCCCCAGAAGCTCTGCAAGCCCAGTGGCTGCACCAGCTCAGCCTCTCTGCAGCCATCCTCGACGCCGAGACTTGCGTGCAAACAAAAAGGAAAAGGGGGGTGGCCCGGGGAGCTGGAGCCCCCTGCACCAAGCAGGACTCATCTCCTGCGGCCCTCGGCGGACAGGGTTTCCTTAGGGGGCTTAAGATGGGACCCCAGGTTCTCCCCACCCAACGCCACCATATCCACACCCTCTGGCTGCCACTTAAGTGAAGGTTCCGAGTTCACTTCCTTTGTCTGGATGCTCTCAGCACCGCCTCCCCCAACCCCCAGCTTTGCAACCTTGACGTCGACTCCTGCAGGGGCTGAAGCCGGCGGGTTAACCAGCACTGGGTGTCCGTGCCACTCTCCGGCCTCGCACCCGGAGCCGGCACTTAGGCGGCTGCCGGGCTGCGCAGCCACCCGGGATAAACTGGCGTCCTCCACAGACGCAGGATACTCACCAGTGAATGGGGAAATATACAGACATGAAGTCCTAGGGGAGGCTGACCCACGCCCTTGTGATTAAGAAAAAAACAAAACAAAACAAAAATCGGTCACTGCGTCCTGAATGAGATTGGCAGGGGCGCAGAGGAGAGCAGCAAGCAGCCGAGAGCGGGTACTGGGCTAGCGCCGGTCCGCCTTCCGGAGACAGCCTCGCTGCCAGCGGCGTCGGCAGTGCAGAGCAAGCTCTCTGCTCTCCACCGAGCTCCGGGTCCCACAAAGAGCCCGGGAAGCAGCATTTATAAGGGAGGGGCGGGGCTTTCCGCGAGCGGCCCCGCCTCCCCTCGCCCACTCGCAGAATAACGTCACCAAAATCATGAATGGCTTCAGCGCTCACTGCTCCCGCGGGCGGCAGCTGGGATCAGCCCAGCTCTGCACCCTGACTGAGCTGGCTCGAAGCAGCTACGAGCCCGGCCCCCTCCCCACCGTTGACACACACGCGTGTTCCCGAGCTGGCGTTCAATGTCAACGCCGCTTCCTGCCCACAAATCCGCGGCGTCCTCACGCAGCCCCCTCCCTGCGCACAGCCAGGGTCTCTAAGGGCTTCGGGGATGGGTGGGCGTGAGGAAGGAATGGGGGCCCACGCGGGAAGGGAAAGATCGCCAGGGGAGGGCGCCATTCCTCCACCCGAGAGCCTGCTGCCGGGTTTTCTATGACTTCCACATCTCAGGACCCTTCACTGGTCATCCATGCAAAGTAGGCCTCTCTTGGGCATCATCGCCCATGGCACCCTGTTCCTGGCGCCCAAGGCAAGACCCGGAAAAAGGAAACGATGGGAAAGAACGCTGCAGAGATGTGGAGCTGGAGGCACCCATGCCCGAGGGGCATCGTTGGCTTTCTAAAAGTCTGCAGTCCTGGAGCCCATGGAGGGTTCTGTTTGTGGGAGAAAGGATGTGGTGTCTTACTAGGGTTTTTCCATTGCGCGAGCGCGCTTGCGTGTATACACACATACACACACACACACACACACACACACACACACACACACACACAGAGAGAGTCGCACACGGGCTTTGCATTGGGAGTAGGGGGTGAGGAGGATGGGCAGCATACAAGTACACCCCGCTAGCCTTAGCCGGTCGGATAGAAAACACAAAGAGCTAAGGGAGACTGACTCCTTTATAGCCCAGGAATTGCGGTTCTGGCGTCTATCTTGGAGACTATGCCGCTGTGCAGCCCCTACAGCCAGGAAGAGCGGAGTCCGACTCCGCTGCCCCAGCGCTGCCCCTCTGTGGCCTCTGTTTCAATTACTCTGGTAAAACAGCTTCCTAACCTCGACCTATGTGCATAAAGGGACCGGGGAAAGGGAGAGTCATAGTCGAAAACTAAACACAATTAAATGTGATTTAAAATAAATCTGCACCCTGAAAGGAAAGTGTACTGGTTATTTCCAGTAAAAAGCTGCTGGGATCAAGAGAGGAGTTCTCAGTGGCAGGACCACGAGGATTTTGGGAAAAAGGACCTCATAATTTTCAGCATCTACTCTTTCTAAGAGCAATTTTGCAATAACTGCTTCCCCAACTATGCGTACCTATATAGGACCTGAGTAAAAACTGGAGCGTCCTAAAAGAGCTGTATTTCATAAGCCCTGTATGTAATCAGGAAAATGCAGGAGGCTGTCCTATCCCTTGGGACAAATCAAGAGCTGTTTGTGCTAGTCAGGACGATTCCCTTCTGCCTCTGGCCAGGTGACATGGGTATGGTGGAGGGCACAGGTTTGTGAACAGGTGCCAAAGGAAGATGGTCCATGATGGTGTGTTATTAATGGGGGGGGGGAGGACAATCTGTGCCTTTTAATAGGATGGGAAAGTACCTCAGTGCCATTGGCTGGCATGTGATATATTGTCACCTGGCCAGCCAAAGAGAAGCCAAAGTTTGGAGATCTCGATTCTAGGCTGAGCTTTCCTGGAAACCACCTGAGGGTGGTCTCTGAGGCAGACCCTGGAATTAGCAGAAGGAAGCCTTCTCCCATGTTTGCCCATACAATCCCTCACAAGGCCTGAGCTGAAAGGCTACCGTACCACCGTGACCTATCATAGACACACGTTACAAATTTGTGATCATTACCTTGTGAAGCTATCAAATGTTAGGAAGCTATCTTAACCCTCCTCACACCATGGAAGTCTTTTTGGAGAAGAGGATGTGAAGTAACTCTCCCTCTAGAGTAACAAATTGGCGACGTGGAAAATGCCCTATGTTGGAGGACACCAAGTTAGTGCCAGGTGACTTCTCTTTGGGAGAGTATATGAATGAATATCCCAGCTTAATTTCAGCTGTCAGTAAATTAGAGCAGAAAACCAGCCTTGGATCATGACTCCCAAGTCTATACTAGACCAGTTCTCAATGCTACTACATTTATGTAGTTCCTCGAGGTTTTTCATTTATACGAGTACACTGTCGCTGCTTGTGAGCCACCATGTGGTTGCTGGGAATTGAACTCAAGACCTCTGGAAGAACAGTCAGTGTTCTTCACCACTGAGCCATCGCTCCAGCCCCCCCTCGAGGTTTTTCAAACCATTGTCACTGTGTTGGCTTTCAACTGAATGGGGTGAGATTAAATGGCATAGCTTAACAGTTTACAGAGCCCAGTTTATAGATATACAAACCATGGCTGAAGTAAATTAGGGAACTTGCCACAGTTAGAAAAGGCTGGGCTGGGGCTGGAACTCGGGGTTTAGGCACACTTGGCTTCCTCTTCTGTCACATCATTTCCCATCTCTGCATTTCCTCATTCCTTTAAGATACAGATCGGGCAGGCAGTGTTGGTACACACCTTTAATCTAAGCATTCTTGAGGCAGAGAGAGGCAGGCAGATCTCTGTGAGTTCAAGGCCAGCCTGGTCTACAGAGAGAGTTCCAGGACAGCCAGGCTACACTGAGAAACCCTATCTCACAAAGCCAAAACCAACCAAACAAAAGATACAGGAGATTTTTAAGGCACATACTTAGCGTTTCTTCTCTCTGCTCTGAGACAGGTTTTTACCATTCTTGCCTTTGAGTAAATGAGGAACCCCAAACAACAGCAAACGAAGTGGCTTCAAGCCCCAGAACCTTAGAGCCAAAGAGACCTTCCAAATCGTGGATTCCAGGTTCCTCGTTTTACAGGTGAGAAGACACTTAACAGATTAAATGGCACGTTCAAGGTCGCCAGGCTATTAGTGATGCAGATGGAAACCACACTGTCAGACCACTGGGCAAGTGTTCTTTCCGTGATCACACCACAGTGTCTCCCTGTTTGCCAAGAAGCCCATAGCAGAGATAAGATGAGTGACCTGGGCTTGCTAAACCACCTCAGCCTATCAACCATCATCCACTGAGCATCCCCTAGTGTGTACAGGTCCACTGAGCCCTCTCCACCAGCTCCTTCATTCACCTTTGTCCGAGAAACCAAAGGGTTGAATTGCAATTCAGCTTGAATAAAAAAAAAATCTGGATATAATTAGAATTATTTTGCTTTCCAATCTTGCACCAGTCTAGTTTCTTAGCTCCTTTTCTCCTTTGGGTAAAATCAGTTTTTTTTTTTTTAAACAAAACAAAACTTTTTTAAAGGGTAAAGTACCACTATATATGCATATCTAAATTTATATATGCATATATAAATTTTTCACTGAAAAACTGCCCCCAAACTCCCCATCTGGTCACACTGAAGAAACAACAACAACAAACAAAAAAAACCAAAACAAACAAAACAAACAAAAAAACCAAGCCTTTGACTGACATCTTTAAAAAGTTCCCAGGTTACCAGGGTGGGTAACATGTTTATTCTGCCTGCCCGTATGCATATATAGTGGTATATGTACAAATATACACATGTAAATGACGTGGAAATATTGTTTTGTTTTGAGAAAGGGTATCACTCCATTGCTTAGCCTAGCCTGGAACTTGAAGCAATCCTGCTTTGGCTCCCCAGATGCTTGGAATTACAGCTGTGAGTCACCATAGCCAGCTGAACTCAAAATCTTGTTAGAGTTAACTATCTCATTTGTAACCGTGTATATAGGAGGCAC